>JAMWYP010000176.1:1542485-1783145 GCA_025563575.1 Acacia pycnantha | reverse complement strand
TATTTCAGTCAAACTCCTAAAACTATAATTATGTGAAATTTTACTGTAGCCCATCAAAATAAAATTAAGTTTTGAGTACAACGATAATGATATTTTTATTTTATTTCTCTTGTAAAATTATCTTCTTTTTTTTCCCGTAACTATCTATATTTGTCTTATAATTTTTATATTTATCTTATAAATGACCAAAATATTTTTAATTTTTTAGATTCTTTCAAATCTCTTTATTTATTTAGCAAGTGTTTTTATTTATCTTATAAATATTTTTATTTATCTTATAAATGTCCTTAATTTTCTTATAAATAATCTTTTAAAAAATAAAAGAAGAGTATCATTATCTTTTCACCCATAAAAATTACTCCCTCCGGTCCTCATTATAAGACCTAATTGACTTTTTTGAAGAGATTAAGAAAGTTAATTAAATTACTTTAGAGTATTTGTATTTTAATTTTTTTCTTCAAACTAATTAATTTGACTAATAAAATAACATATAATCTAAAAATACACAACATATGAAATGATTAAGTAACTTATTTAGCTTCCTTAATCTCTTAAAAAAAAGTCAACTAGGTTTTATAATTACGACCGGAGATAATATTATTTTTAATTTATAAGGTGTAGTGAAGTTTCATAAACTTTTAAAGTTAATTAGAATTATGTCATATCATAGGAGCTCAATGAAATTTTTCCATTTTATTTTTTGAATAGGTAAATTTCCTGCATGGATATATGTTACTTTAATTGTTTTTTTTTTTTCTCTGTTGTTTATTTTCTTAGTTTTTCTTCAGGAAAATCCCAAAAAAATTCAGTTAAAAAGGGGGGGGGGACAAATCAAGAAAACCAATATTACAAATTTCAAGTCAAACCTATAGGAGAAATGTAGGATTTGTAAATGTTTCTAAATGACCAATCTATCCTTGATGTCATTTAGAGAGCTCAAGTCAATAATATGTACTATATATTGAAATTGGTAATTATGATTTTTAAGTTGTTATTCTCTATACTAAAGTTAATTACTATTGCAATTAACAACTTTAATATACGTATTAACAACTTGAACTTCCCAAATACCAACAACCTTATAGATAGTATTTTGAAGTCACGTATGTCGAATTACTAACTATTTATATATAGAGAATAATAACTTAAGAGTCACAATTAACAAATTCAGTATATATATTAACAACTTGAGCTCCCCAAATGTTGTTAAGAGCAAATTGGTCATTTGAAAACATTTGTAAATCTCATATTATTCCTACAAATATGACTTGAGATTTGTGACATTGAACAACTTTTTTCGAGGATTTTCCCTGTTTCTTCCCTCCTAATTGTCCTATTTGAAATGTTAATCCTCTACTAAAAAAAAAAAGTTAATCTCGACATTTAAACATTTCATTTAACTCTTAAATTTAAAATATGAAATTTTAAACATAATTGTTCCATTTTGTTGACCAAAATACCCCTAAAAATAGAAAAAAATATATTTAAACATTTATATTTGTGAAATAAAAAATAAAAAAAAAGTGAGAATCAAACTTAACGGTTAACTAACATTTTTTGAGGATGAAAATAAAATTTTAAAAATATGAGAGAGGTTTGTGTGGCAATATGTTAATTTTAGTGGATATTTATATAAGTTTTTAAGATCAAGGGAAAGTTCATGTAATTAAAGTACAGTTAAGGAGTGGTTATAATATTTTACTCTTAACTTGTTAACATGAAGCGTCAATTTAGATAAAATCATGATGCTATACAACTTTATAGCCCAATGGTGTTTTTCTTAAAAAGTCATTTTAAAATTTAAACAACTTTTTATATTATTCAAATAAGTTTATAACCAACTAAGTAACTATTTTATAAAAACATATTCAAACCTAAATTATATTATAATAATTGATTTTTACTTCGACTACATCATGGAAAAGTTGGGATAAAACCACTTTTAGGAAAGTTAATCCAAACAAAGCTTTAAATATTTAAAGCTGCTATTTTTTTTGAACTCGAACTTATGATCAAGTATAACCTTTTTACCAATCGAAACCAAGCACTTGTGGTTGAAATTGTTATTTTAATGAACTGGTAATTATGATTTATTCTCATATCTAAGCTTGGAGCAATAATCACCTTTATAACCACGTGCTAATAAATTTATGAAAGAATACCATTTAAGTCCCAACTAAAAAATATAATATATTGATAAGTCTCATAACTTGTCACTTTTACATTCGTCAATCTTAGCTCTTCATTTGTGAATAGCAATTTTTCTGATTTTATTTTTTATTGTTGGGACCTTAATGACATTTTTTCCAAATTTATGCCTCCTGTTTCAGTAATTTTTAAGACTACAGTGACGAAACCAGAGAGCTTGTATTAGGCCGAAAATTGAGTTTTAGATAATTACGTCATCTATTATTTAAGCTAATTAACACGTTCGTGAATTTTACGAACTGGCAAGAAAATGAATTTATCAAATCATTGTCATTATAAAAAGACATGGCATCGATATTTTCATTGTGAAACAAAGTTGCTAGTACGCGAATTCTTTTTCTCAGAACAGAAAATGATATATATATATATATATCCCAAACATTGCATTAAATATCATAAAAATATCAGAATGTTCTGCAGAAAAAGAACGTGCTAACTCAGAGGAGTCTCTGGGTGCAGGGGCGGACCTAGAAAATTACAAAGGGGGGCATAATTGGTGGGGGATTTGGAAGTTCGGGGCAGCGCACCCGAATTTTTTTTTTTTAAGGAAAGTTTTAAATACATTAAAAAAAATAAAAGAATATAAACAAGAAAATAAAAGAATATCAAAAAATATTCATGAAATTAATTGAATACTGATGATGTAATAAAAGAGGTAATTATTTTACAAACTTGTAATTTAGAAAAGTAAGACTAAGTGCTATTAGAAATGTACCTACATAAATTACAATAAATGATGGGCACTCAATAAGTTCAAGTACATATATTTTAATAACAAAAGTATATTACAATAAAAATAATTACAATATCATCATTTTAGGCCTTATTTTTTGGAATTTCATCATAATTATCTTATTATCAATGTTATAAAATACATCTTTTTCAATATAAGGCACTAAACAATCATTCAACTATTCATCTTCATCCGATTACGAAGCAATCTTGATGTATTAAGGGTGAACACTTAATTTAAGAGTGAACAATCATTCAAACATATATTAAAGAAAAAAAATTAACAAAATCTCCAAATCCAAGGGGCACTTGCCCCCAAGTCTATTAGGTAGATCCGCCCATGACTGGGTGCATGGGACGTTGCCAAAAGCGTCAATTTTCAAGTAATTGATCCCAAAAGATTAGGTAATTTTGGTGTATAAATTTGAATCCCTGGAAGATAAAAATCAGAGTGAAGTTTGGTAATTGATCGGAAGAAATATGACCCTCGTTGCGATTAATTTGACTAATGTAGATGCCTAACTCATCATTTGACTATTATTTTGTTATAAAAAATTTAGGTAGGGGTAGATACTGGTACTCAATCAAGATCGGGCATGTTTTTAGGCTCAAATAACACTTACAAAGATCTTACAGATCGTCCACCAACAAAGCCCTCACACCAGACTGTGGGTATCGACCCTCTTATTAGTCCTTCCATTTAAAATATAGTCGACGCTTTGTAACTCATGTATCACTCTTTATTCTTTATTGACGACTCATTTGACTATTATAAACACACAATTGTTTGAAAAGTCTAATCCATCAAGATCGAGATAGAATATTTGTCCCGTCGTTGATATTTAAAAAAACACCAAACGTATTAATGAAAATGATTGACGGAAAGAAAACATTATTAAGACCTAACTCCTTTTACGCTAATATTGACTTTATTCTTAAAATTAGTTCTTTTACTGTCATATAATATGGTTACGTCAATAAGAGAAATGGTATGCAAAAGAAAAGTCTGCACAACGTTCAATTTTCATATTTACATTTTTTAGTAAACCTACTTATTTACAATAGTTTCAATATTATAGCCAAATTCACGGTCAAAAAATATTATAACCCAATTCATCTTGGTGGAATCAAATCTAACATTCAAACTCCATGTAAATATTAAATAATTTATTTGTAACTTTAAGTAATACTCCCTCCGGTCCTAATTATAGGAGTTATTTAACCGATTTTGGGGGATTAAGGAGAGGAGTTAAATTAGTTAATTTCACTCATTTTCCTAAAATGCCCTTATATAAATTTAAAATGACATAAGTAAAAGTGAATTACAACCCCGCCACATATCTCTCCAACTAATTTTCCTTTCCACACATTTTATAATTGAAATAATGGTCTTGCTATATAAACATATATATATGTGTATACATATAGATCTATCTACATACATACATATATAGATACACACACACATATATATATATCTACACATATATATATTGACACACATAAACACAAATATACATATATATGTACACACACATATATACATACACACACACATATATATAAATGCTCCTAATAATAAGTATAAATAGGGGTATTATAGGAAAAAATTGATAAAAGTTAAAACTTACTCTTATAATTAGGACCAAAACCAACTCCAAAATGTGCTTCTATAATTAGGATCGGGAGGAGTACTTAATTACGCTAATCTGGGTCAATCATCCGGAATAAAACCAAAACTGCTTACTTGCATTAGTGGCATTCCACCTGAATATTAAGGATATATATAACAAAATTATAATTTAATAATGAATTTTTTGATATTTTATAACAAAAATTTAATTAAGAGTTTAGTTACATCTTGTTACTCGTGTAGAACACGAGATGTCCGGCGCGCTGTATGGCCGGTGATTTGATATTGGATCAAGGGTCTCGGCACTGGTGTGTATGTAGAAACACACAGAGGCGAGATCACCGAACACAACCGGGCTCTTGCCGGGGGTGGGGTGTGTGCTCGGTGTGGCGTATGTAAAGTAGTCTAGGTTTAGAGCGTGTGTACCTTAGGCCGTTTGATCGTGTATTTATAGGAAGTACACAGGCGGCATTCGCGATATATCGCTTGTAATCCAATCGCCTATCTCCCTACGCATACGCTCCTTTATTTTCGGGTAGTTGAGATATCTTCGGATCGCTATTATGGCGGATCGATATACTTGCTGCGTTTGGGCCCTATCGCGATTGGGCCTTATCCAGTCCGTAACGCTTGCCCACCCGGTAGTGTGATGTTTCGGACTGCCGGGGTGTATGACATCTTGGTTCACACCATCCGAGGTTTTGCCTTCATCCGATGTTTATATCGGACGTTTAATCTCTGGCTCCCTTCCCGAATGGATGGTGCTGTTGCTTGACCCAATGATCCGGGTGCTTAATGGTAGCCTAAGGGGACCGAGGTATTAGCCTACGGTCCTAAGAATGCCGTGGTGATGACCGACGACGTAGGGATCCGAGGTGATAACCTCTCGGTCCTACCGTGGTGCGGACCGACGGCATAAGAGCCCCAGTGGTGTGGACCGATTTTGGCCGCAGTGGTATCTTTGGAGTTAAAGCTCAAAATCCGACGACCCGAGGCCGTTGTTGTGACCGCGGCGTGACTCTTGAGAAGCTTACTCTGATCTTGCCATGATTAGCTGTGCCACCTGGCTTTCTGTGATTGGGGAGGCGCCTTGATTATCGTGTCAGCCGCCCCCGTATTTCGTGCGCATTAAATGCTCTGGCGGTACGTTACACGTCCCTCATTTTTTGGGGCGAAAGGTCGTGACTACCCTCGTCGGTTGGGTTTCTTTTGTTTCGAATTTCCCCCCTTCTTTTCTCTCGATATAACTACTGGCGTAGTTCACTTTGTCACTTTTTCCATTTGCTCATTTCACTCCTACACGAAAGTTCTTCTGTACAAGGTTTTCTTGTCACCAGAGAGTATTGGTTCCTTCTTGTATCCCAGGTTCTCCCTTCTCCTTTTTCTTCTTTTCGCTGTTGCGTTTCTGGACTTGGGTTTCCTGAGTGAAATGTGGGTGAGTTGAGCTATCGAACCCATAGGTCTTGTCTTCTTGAGTTTCTGTTTTTAGTTTTTTCCCCCTCCTTCTTATCCTTGTGTTGGTTGTATAGGTTTGGGCTCTTGATGGATAGGAGAAAACATTCTTCGTCTTCACATCAGCCTTTAGGTCCCAACGATGATGAGGTTCTTCGTGAGCGTTATCCCTTTTTTAGTTATTGGCTGCTAGGGACCTCTTTAACCGAGGAGGAGAAACTGTCTTTGGCCCTCCGTGGTCGGTCGGGCGCACGGAACGCTGGGAGGCCCCAGCCTGTGGTTCCTGGGTCCAGTCAGTCGAGACCTGGCCCTGCCAGGCCAGATTCTCATAGTTTGGCAGTTTCTGAGCCTCTTCTAGTCGAGCCCATAAACGTCTATCGAGTGCATCGTCCGTCCGAGTCGGGGTCATTACCAGCTGGTTATCACGGTCCTGTTGGGATTGTGTTGCCGAGAGCTCCTCCCTTATTGCGAGTGGGCAAGACCGTATGGCCGAGGTCGTCTTGGGCTCATGTCGGCATAACTCGTCAGTTGAGCCCGTGTCCAACTCCAAGGGTCCTCCTTCCTCAGATCTGTCTTCATCAGGTATTCTGCGTAGTTCTGACTTTAGTTTTATTTCCTTTTGTTGTAGGTAAATGGAGTCTACTTCTTCGCCTCGTCCTTCATTCAGGGTTCCAAATGTCTGTTCTCCACTACCTTCATCTAGCTCCTTCTCAGCTTCATCCAAACGGGTGGGGTTATCTGGCGGCATTCGCATATCTCTGCGGGACTATGGATCCCGCCATTCCGTGTACCCCGCCCTATTCCTTCATTTTTCTCTCCTTTCACCCTCGATCGGGCAAGGAACCGCCCTCTTTGAAAGGGCTAACTTCTCTTCGTGCCGAGGCGGACCGGAAACTTATGAATTCTTTCTCCGACTCCTTCAAGCATTTCAAAAATGCTTTCTTTAAAGTTGTTGCAATCCACGGGAAGTGCCTGTTTCGAAAGCCGCGAAGGTCCGGGCGTTGAGTGGCGCTTCCTCTTTCTTGGACCTCCGAACACCATAATTTCTCCTCTTCCACGTATCAATTCTCGGCCAAAGATCTCTACGAGGAAGAGAGGGAGTATGCCGCTCGTTTGGCGTCTTACGTTGCCGAACACGGCGTCAAAGAGCGGCCTTCTATATCCGTAAAGGCCGGCGTGTCGTCCGGCTCGGCCTTTAGTATGGCATTGTTGATGCGAATTCTGTTTCCTATTTGACTTTGGTTATCTAACTAGCTTCTGACTTTAGATTTATTGTTTTTGTAACAGGTCAAGTTGCTATGAATCTGAATCCGGATTACCTTGAGTATACTTTGCCGGATGTTGGGAAGCCGAAAGAGAAAGCTCCCAGGAAACGCCCAGCTGCCGAGCCTCTTAAGAAGCAAGCTCCTGCTGCCTCTAGGATCCCAAAACCTTCCTCGGTGAAGAGGGCCAAGGTCGGGGATTCCGCTGCTACAGCTTCCCATTGTTCCCAGTAGTACCTTCGTCTTCTCCGTCATTGGTAACCGCGGCGGAGGTACCGTTCCTCGACCTAGTGGCTTCAAACGGAGCCAGGCCTGGAGTGGGGACGTTTCTGAAGAGATCGGCATGGCCTTCTTTCCGTCACGTCGGTTTTTGTCTCCTCAACCTCTTTCAGACGAGGACCTTCATGAAATCCAGGATGTATCCGGTCGTCTTTGCAAGGCCCTTGGATTGTCTCGAGCCTACCCGCATCTCCATGGTTACTATGTTCGAGCTTCGCGAATCCAGAGCTCGAAGCGAGAATTTGGAGTCGGCCGAGGAGAAAATTAAACGGCTAGCGAAGAGAAAGAGAAGGCCGAGGCCGAAAGGGATGAATCGAAGACGGAACTTAAAAGTTCCCAGTTGCTGCGGACAAAGCCGGCGAGGATCTTACGTCGACCCACCGGGCACGACGCAAGCCCATACCGACTCGAGGCGGACCCGGGATTCCACCAGCGGAGGTTAATCATAATCGGCCGATGCCAACTCTCGTCGGCCGAGGCCAACGCTAATCGACCGACGGCCAAGTCCTCGCATTCTCTGTCATGGATGCGGTCAAACGGCTACGCAGCAGCGTAGTGAGTTGTGCACGCAGTTGGAGCAAACCCGAGGCGACCTGGAGGAGGAGAAGACTGCCCATGAGAAGGCGATGGTGGCGGTAAGGAAAACCGCGTCGGATTGCTTCGCGATGGCCCTTGCCCAGATTGAGTACTTAAACCCAGGCGTGAAGCTGAACGTGGCTGGGTATGGATGTCGCTCCCATTTTCAAGATGGTGTTCTTATTCCTCCGCCTCTATCTCTTGAAGATAGGTCGGCTTCGTCCATTACGTACTTTCACCTTCATGCATAAAATGCACATTGGATAGTTTTAGACCGGGCCAGGGTCTTTAAAGTTATTAGAGTCCGCTTAGTACTCTTCTGGTGTCAGAAACCAGGTGCATGAGTAGGGGTGTCTACATATACCACGCTACGAGGTTCGGAGTCGTTATCCGGGTTTTTAACCAGGGTAAGGGCAAATTGTCACATGCTCATCTGCGGTCGTCGTCAGGACACACTTTGACCAAGTGGACCTAATCAGGGTCCAGTATGACTATTCGCCTTCTTACTTAGGTGTCAATTTCGATGCATCAAAATATTTACCGGTGTATAGACCTCGGTGTCTGTCGCTTATTTAGCGAATCATTTTGATCCTCTTAAAATTGAACATTTGGTCGATAAACCATTTATTTATTCAAGAGATGATTAGCTTTACAAAGCCGACAATGAAAGGAAAATTTGCGAAGGGAAATGGCGAAACCAAAATAAGCTTGAAATAATAAATCAAAACTTAATTCGGACACGGGGTGTCGTTGTGGCATCCTCGGCGTGGCGGGCCCTAACTATAGTAGGCCCTTAGTTTGTCGCCATTCCAAGTCCTCTTGACGGGTTTTCTTGTCAATGTTTCGAGAACATATGCTCCTTTTTCCAACTTCTCCTTGACTCGGTACGGTCCTTCCCGATTTGCGGCCGGCTTGCCGTCTGGCGTTCTTGTTACCAATGTCGGCCCTTCTTAGGACCAGGTCACCCCTGGTCAAATGCCCAGGTTTGACCTTCGTTGTGTTTGGCCGCCATCGGTTGCTTGGTTGCTATGTCTCGGCGGTGGGCCGTGGTCCTGACTTCATCTACCAGCTCCATCTCGGTTGCCAACGCCCTCGAATTTGATAGTTCTCCTTCCTCCAGGGTTCGAAGCCTTCTCCATGATGGCTGACCAACTTCGACTGGGATCATGGCTTCACATTCGTATGTCATGCGGAAAGGTGTCTCTTGTGTAGCCGATTGGATAGTCGTGCGAATTCCCCGCAAGACATTATAAAGCTGTTCGACCCAGCAGGTGCCTGCCTCTTGCATCTTTTTCCGAAGTCCGTCCAGGATTACTTTGTTTGCCGCCTCCTTTGCCGTTTGATTGTGGGTGTTCAACCGATGCAAAGTGATGCGTGATGCCGAGGTCTACCATCATGTCTGGAAATTCTTATCGGTGAGCTGGGTGCGTTGTCTGTTACTACCTCGGCGGGATTAGAAGCGGGAAAAGATACTGTTGGATGAAGCGTCGGACCCTTGCCGAAGTGATGGTGGCGGCGGCTCGGCCTCAATCCACTTGGTGAAGTAGTCCTTTGCCACGATTAGCCATCGAAGTTGTCCGGGCGGCTTAAATGGTCCGAGTAGATCCATTCCCCATTTAAAGAAGGGCCATGGGGCCGAGATATATTCCATGTCTGATGGAGGGGACCAAATGATTTTGCCGTGTTTTTGGCAACTATCACATGTTTTCACGAATTCGTTCGCGTCCGCCTGCATGGTCGGCTAGTAGTATCCGGCCCTAAGTGCCTTTCTTGTTAATGCTTTCGCGCCCATGTGTTGTCCGTTGATTCCTCCATGGATCTCGGCGAGGACATATCTACTTTCGTGAGCACCCAGGCACCTTAACATTGGGGTATGCAAACCTTTTCGGTAAAGTTGATCGTCTACCATGGTGTATACCGCGGCCTCCGTATCGGTTTTGGGCATTCGCTTGTTCCGAGGGGACAATTCCTCGCTCAATGTAGTCCTCGGCGGCTTCCTCCAATCGGTGGCGTCGGATATGACCATTACGCAGTCGGCTCTTCGACCTTTTCTGAATGACGGTTCTATGGTTGGTCGTCCCTTTAGTCTTGCCGGTTTGGACGAGGATGTCGGCTCGACATTTTCCCTCTTGGTATATGGGTAACCTTCACTACTTCGAATTCGGCTGGATTTTCTTGACTTTGCTAAGGTACTTAGCCATTAGAGCCCTTTAGCTGGTATGTCCGTCTATGCGGGCGGCGACGAGTTGCAGTCGGTGAAGACCGAGACTCTTTGGGCGCCGAGCTCCTTGACTGCTTGGAGTCCGGCCAAGAGCGCCTCATACTCGGCTGATCGTTTGACGTCGGAAATTCGGTTGTAGGAGTGTTCGATCGTGACTCCTTCGGGGCTCTCTATGATGATTCCGGCTCACTTCCTTCGCGTTGGACGAACCGTCGACGTATACCTTCCAGTCGATATTGCGGGGTCGTCCTTAGTTGGAGTTAGTTCTCGGAGGAAATCGCGAGCTTGTGACTTAATAGCATGTCGTGCTTCATATGTGATGTCGAACTCGGATAGCTCAATGGCCCAGTGATCATTCGGCTACTAGGTCAAAGCATGGAGTACTGTCGGATGGGTTGGGTGGTCGAACCGTTATCTTGTGAGCTTGGAAGTACGGGCGCGGTCTGCGCGCCGTCATTATTATGGTGAAGGCCAATTTCTCCAACTTCGATATCTTAGCTCAGGAGCTCTGCAAAGCTTTGCTCACGAAGTATATTGGTTCTTGGCCATTCTTTCCTTCCGGGACAAGAAGCAGAGCTTCTTGCTTCCTCCCAACCGATAAGTAGAGGAAGAGGGTTTCGCCAGGTTGTGGTTTCGATAGGGCCGGCGAAGTGGCCGGCATTGCTTGATCTTTAAAAATGCGGCGTCACGCTCAGGGTCCAATTTCTGAGGTGTCCTTTTTAAGCAACTTGAAGAAAGGCAAGTCACTTTCTGCTGATTTGGGCAAAAATCTGGTTAGCGCGCCAACCGGCCGTCAATTCTTGGACTTCTTTCTTGTTTACGGGGCCTGCATGTCTAATACGGCCTTACACTTATCCGGGTTCGCCTCGATTCCTCGGGTAGTGAGCAAGAAACCAAGGAATTTTCCGCCGGTACTCAGAATGCACATTTCGTCGGGTTCGTAGAATCTGATGCGCCCTTAACTTGCTAAATGTTTGCTCTAGATCTCGGATGTGATCATCGGGATCATACGATTTGACGATCATACCGTCGATGTAGACCTCGATGTTATGGCCGATCTGGTTCTCGAAAACGTTATTCATCATCCTCTGGTAGGTCGCCCCGACATTTTTTAGGCCGAACGGCATGACATTATAGTAGTAATTTCCCTTCTACGTAATGAAGGAAGTGGCTTCTTGGTCATCCGTGTGCATGGCGATCTAGTTGTAGCCGGAATATGCGTCCATAAACGACCAGTTGATAGCTAGGATGAGTTATCTACAAGTTGATCAATATTTGGCATGGGATAGGCGTCTTTAGGACATGCTTTGTTTAGGTCGGTATAGTCAGTGCATACTCTCCACTTGCCACTTGGCTTTAAAACCATCACCACGTTGGAAAGCCACGTCGTATATTGTACTTCCCTGACGAAACCGGCCTCAAGAGCTCGTCCATGTTGGTTCAATGCCACCCGCCTATCGGGGCTCTCGTTCTTTTCTTCGAGCTACGGTGTTGACCCCAGGCCAGTATGGCCAATTTATGACGGCGAAATGGGATCTATGCGGAGCGCGCTCCATGCAAAACGTCTCGATTGTGGGCCAAAAACTCTTCTATCCTCAATCGCGGGTCGGGGTCGGGGTCCTGCCTATTTTCGTACTATGGTGCGGATTGTTTAAAGTACGAGGTCTTCCACCTCTCCTTCCAGTTCGGCCGAGGCTTCCCTTTTCTTCTCGTAGGTCCAACTCGATCATATTAATCGGATTTTGCATCTTTTGGTATTACGGATCCATTGGGTCGGATTTTGCTTTACGTTGATTGTTTCCACGTAACAGCATGTCCGGGACTCTTTACGATCGCCCTTGACGGTAACGACTTGTTCGTTATTACCTATCATTTTTATCTTCGATGCTTTGTAGATACCGGCATGTCCCAATTGTGGATTGTTGGTCTTCCCGGGATGATGTTGTAAGGGGATGGGAAGTCGGCCACAATAAATCTTACTCTCCGGATTTGAAACCTTCCTTCGTTCCAAGAGTTAGTCGGAGATCCATATATCCCTTTGGAGGGGATAATTCGCCATTAAACCCCACGAGAGTGGTGCGGCATGGCCCCGAGGTCCTCCGATCGAGGTTCATTCTTTTGAAGGCATCCCCGAATGATGATATCTGCCGAGCTCCGAGTGCATAAATATCCTCTTGACTCGGCGAGTTGACCGGGGTTCGGTAATTACGAGGCCATCTTGATGGCGGGGAGTACGTCGGCCATGTCTTCTTTTGTGAACATGAGTAGAGGTCGTCGGTTTTGTCAGTCACGTGTGATTCTTCTTTAAACTTAGGTCGGTCCCTTATTGAGAGGACTTCCTTTAGATATTTCCTCCTTTGGCTCGCCAGTATCTCCTCCCCCGAAAGCTCCACGATAACATTGCAATCGAATTCGGCCTCGGGAATCCGCTGTCCTCAAATGCCGGCCACGCCTCTTGCCCTCTCTTTTTCTCTCGGGGTCCGGTACATGTTCGATCGGTCATCCCGCTTTCATTTTCCTTTGTGCGCCCTGCGTTTTAATCACGTATTGACGCAGCCCTTCCTTCTGGACGAATTTCTCGATGGCATCGTGAAGTTCATAGCATTGATCCGTGGTATGCCCCTTACAATCGTGAAAGGAACAATAACGGGGCTGGTCCGTATTGGACCGTTTCTGAGGATGAGGTTTTCGACCTTCCGCATCTCGGTCGACGCTACTCCCTCCATAGCTGGGACCGGGGCACATTAAGAGGGGTATAATGGTCATATTTATTCTTCGAATCCGTCCTTGGCTTAGATTGCTTACTATCTGGTCCTCTTCCACGGCGATCTTGCTTGCGACCCTCGGACTGGCCTTTATCCCTTGGCGGGGTGTTCTTGTCAGGGTCCCTTTGGGCATTTGCTTGGCGCATTTGTTCCACCTCAAGATACTTCTTTGACCGCGTCATGAAGTCTTTTAAGTTCTTGGCCGGCTCTTTGAAAAATGATTCGGCTAGTCGGCTCGAGCGTCGAGCCATCGGCCAAGAGGTGTACATGCACTTCCTCCTTTAACTTCAGGACTTGCAGGGCTGCATGGTTGAAGCGATCCAAGTAGCTTTGGAGTAATTCGTCGGGCATTTGCCCGATTTTGGATAAGGTATCTTGAGACTTCGGGTGTTTCTTACTAGTTGCGAATTGCAACTCGAAAGCCTTTGCCAAGTCATCAAATTTAGTTATCGACCACAGGGTCAGGGTTTGTAACCATTTTAAGGCTGGTCCCTTTAGGGTTGTGGCGAAAACCCTATTTATGATGGGTTCTCCAAGGCCTCTACACATCATGATCGTTTGGAAATCGTCTAAATGAGTCGTTGGGTCCTGCGATCCGTCGTACTTGCTGAACTCGGTGAGGTTCAACTTCCCTGGGAAACGTGCCCTGAGGATCTCGGGTGAAAAGGGGCTGCTGGCTTTGCCTTCGACGTATCTTCCTTGCCGAGAATCATGTGGGGGAGGCCGGGACGACCCTTCGATCCGGGACGACTTCTCCCTTCTTGATTCTTTGGTGGAAGAGGTCGCCCTTCTTGTATTGTCTATTGTCCTCTGCCGTCGGAAACTATGACCTTCTGGTCGGGTTCCCATGTTTTGTCATCCGATCATAGGCTGGTGTCTCTAGATTCCCTTCTTCGGTCCCACTCGTCAATGCGTTGAAATTGAAGAGTATAACGTTTGTCCATATTCTCGATGCGTTTGATCATGGCGAGCCAGTCCGTTATGGAGTGCCGGGAAGTCGGATTTTGGGCTGGGCCTCACGATTTACATCACAGGTTGGATTTTTGTGGTTCGCGGCAATGTCCTCGCGCCGGTGAACCCATTTCGGACTCTTTTCTTTTCGGGTTGATCGTGATTCGGGACATGAGGTTCCTCAGCGTTCTTCCATTGCGATAGCGGTCTTCGTCGTCTGCTCATTACCACCGAGAGGTTGGTCGACTGCTCGGTGTCTTGTGGTTGCGGGGTGGTTGACGCTGCTCTCGGTTGTTCGAACCATCTCAGGTACTACGGCTAGTCTTTGCGCGTATTAACCCTCATTGGTCACGGGAATTGAAGTTTATTAGATCCCCACGGTCGGCGCCACCGCTGTTGCAGTGTAGAAGACGAGATGTCCGGCCACGTGTATGGGGTGGTGATTTGATATTGGATCAAGGGTCTCGGCACAGGTGTGTATGTAGAAACACACGGCAGGACGAGATCACTTGAACACAACCGGGCTCTTAGCCGAGGGTGGGGTGTGTGCTCGGTGTGGCGATATGTAAAGTAGTCTAGGTTTAGAGCGTGTGTACCTTAGGGAATTTTGGCCGTGTATTTATAGGAAGTACCTGGGGCGGCATTCACGATATATCTGGCTTGTAATCTGAACTGTCTATCTCCCTACGCATACGCTCCTATATTTCCGGGGTAGTTGAGATATCTTCGGATCGCTATTATGGCGGATTTGATATACTTGCCTGCGTTTGGGCCCTATCGCGATTGGGCCTTATCCAGGTCCGTAACACATCTAATACCCTAAAGTATTTTTTCAGTAGCATATAGTATCTTAAACTAATATTTTTTCGGTTGCACTAGATATCATAGAGTAATTATTTGTGAAGTTTTAATTTACTCTTAAAATAATTTTGAATAACAACGAGCGCCTTAAAAATTATGATAAAGTGTCATTAAAGATATACTTTAAGGTTCTGTATAATACTCCAGGCTTCTAAGTGTTACCCCTTAAAATATTTATTAATTGCATGATGCATGTTAAATTATGGAAATGGCAGTTAAGTTTCCAACAATGTGATTGGGAGGGAGAATCAGAGGACAATAGAATGGTTATTAAACCCGGACCGGACCGGCCGGTTCAGACTGGAAACTGTCGAACCGGCCATGAAACCGGTCCGATATGTCGTAGAAACTAGAGTCAGAGTTGTTTTTTTCTCTCCCCAAAAACATCCAAGTGAAAACGTTTACAGGAGAGAAAGAAATAGGGAAGGAGATAAATAGAGCATCCAGTGATAACAACAAATCCAATGAAACCAGGGCCGGTGTGAACAGATCTAGTTAGAAGAGATAACATCGAAACTTTCCCGGTGCGAACAGATCCAGTCCCCTAGATCCAGAGACGCCGAGCACGGACCAGAACACGTCGACCTTGGACCACACGGAGCAAGTGGGGGCCGTGTGTTGGCTACGACAGAGAAGAGCACCGAAAGATGGGGGAGTGGCGATGGGGTTGAAGAATGAGGGAAGTAAACAGGAGGAAGAGAGCAAGAGAGAGGGAAAGACGAATGAGTAAATGTTATAGATGAAGTCCTTTTTTTTTTGTGGGTAAAATGATGGAGACTCATTAAGCCATGCCTCCTTGTACTATCAAGTCAGTTTTTACGCGGGATTTCCATCAAGTCTCATCATATGTGATAGACTATATGCACTATAGAGTCCTAGGAGCATAATTACATACGCTCAAGTCTTTTGAAAATGATAAAATGGTGAATAAAAAAAATTGAAATCAAAAAGTAAAATTTAAAATAGATTCAATTTATATTAATATTTCAGTCAAAGTTATTAAAGAATTTTTTTTTTATAATTTTATATTAATAACACTAAAATATTTACTTTCTTACCGGTTTGACTCCGGTTTAACTCCGGTTTGACCCACTGACCCTTAACCCAGTACTCCGACCGGTTCAGTGACCGGTCCAGTTTTAATAACAACAGCATATTTTCAGCGTACACGGAAAAAGGAACAATATATAATTTTTGGCACGAAATATACAAAATACTACTTTAATATACCAAATCTAAGGGCCGGATCACTGAAAATGGGGCAATAGAAAAAAAAAATAATAGAATCAAATTTTAACTGGCGACAACGTTTAGATCGAATTTTTGATAATCTGGACAATTTTTTGATGTAATGGAATGAATGCCTTTTAAACTTTGGAGATATGTTTATATAAAAGAAGTCAAAGATTTATTTAGCCGAAGATTTAAGTAAAATTAAGATAAATTTCATAATAACAATTGATTAGGAGAAACATTATGTGACAATTTCAATGCAACTCGAGTGTATTTTTCAACACTTGAGTGTTTCCTTGAAGACACTCGAGTGTTACCATTTAACACTCGAGTGTGGCGCTAGCAATTCACTCCACTATGCCTCACCGCCTGGTCAAATTGATATTTTAAGGGGAGAAAATGGTATTAAACATCTATGGGAATACTATCCCCACTACACTCTCTATTAACAATCCTTGCTAGATCCTCAGACGGCTGGTAGATTTCGTGGAAACCGATCCTTAACTCCAAACCACTATTTGCTAGGAGGTCTGCCGCAGAGTTGTATGAGCGAGGAACACAAGTAATCCTGGTTTCCCAGTCCATATTCATCATCAATGAAACCTCTTGAAGGATGCCAGAGTCTCTATGTGTGTCCCTACATCCAAGGAGTACAAGGTCGAGGCATTCCGTGCAATCAGTCTCTAGCCAAACTTTCTTGAAGCCCATGGTCCATGCCATTTTTAATCCAAGAAGACATGCCCAGATTTCTGCAGTTAACCCATCTCCTTCTTCAATAGGATGAATGAACCCTTTAATGAAACTCCCAACATTGTTCCTGATCAAACCCCCACAAGCAGACTTCATAGTTATAGCTGAGAATGCGCCATCCACATTAACCTTCACCCAGTCACCTTCCGGTGGTCTCCAAGGCTCACGAGTTGGGGCAAGGGTCACGCCCTGAACTTGCAACCCTGTTAGACGATCATTTGAACAAGTTAGGCTCTCTACCATTTCCCCAGCACTAGCAAGGATAGTGTCAATGGATATAAGCTTCATCTCGAACACAAATTCCTCCGACACCACAACCACCAACACAACACCGTGAACTTGGAGGCCCACTGCCGACAAGTTTCTGACTTGCCAAGAAGATTCCACCATAACCAATCAGAGAGGTTCATATTACAGAACATACGCCACTAGGCGGCCCTACCACTTTCCGCCAGAGGGCTTTTGAGTGCACGCAATCCCAAAACACATGCAGAATGTCCTCCAACCTTACCCCACATACTGGGCAACTCGCATCCATAGTCATTCCACGTCTCATCCGACAAGCGTTAGTAAGAAGACTCTTCCTAACTAGTAACCAAAGACGTGTCTTGCATCTATGAGGTGCTCGAACTTTCCACACTCGCATATTTATTTATCTGAAATATTATATTTTGATAAATAAATGGGTTATTTCTCATAAGTGAAATTATGATCGTAAGACTCGTGGAAATATAGTCTATTTTTCTAAGTTGAATTCTGTAGGAAATTAGAGAATTTAAGGGTTTGAATGCCAAAATGACGAAAATGCCCCTAAGGGACATAAATGACTTAGGAAAATTATGAAAAATCCTAAAAGGTGAGGAAATAATTATTAATATTGAGAGAATATATTATCCCTAATTATGGTAATTTAATAAATTATGAACTTGGAGAAATTGTATAAGAATGTTAAAAAAGTAATAAAAAGACCAAAATACCCTTGTAAAATATAGAATAATGCAAGAGGCATGGAAATCCTAATATTAATGCAAGAGTATGAAGGTAATGAGGTATTCTAAGTAAGAAAATTATCAACTTGTGATAAGAAGGTAATTAAGTAATATTGGGCTAATTACTTAAGTATAAGTGAAGGAAATTCATGAATAATTATGTAAAACCCTAAAATTAGTGGTTTTTGGTTTAAAATTAGTAAAAATATATTTGCTAATTAATTGGGAATTTTGGATAAAAATAGTTGAGTTTAGGTATTTTTAAGCCTAAATACAAGAATAGAACAATTAGGAAATTTTGGGAAATTTTTGGAAAAATTAAATAAATAAATAATGAAATAATGAAATAAAAAAAATAAATATTAATAAAAAATAAAAAAATGGGCCAGCCGAAATGTTGCCCAAGGAAAAATAAAAAAAAAATGAAAAAGAAAAAGAAAATAGAAAACTTAGTATGTAAGTTTTATTATTTTAATAATATAACTTATTAAAGCAAAAAAATGTGAATAGTAATTCAAAAATTAGGAAACGGATCCTATCTGGAGATCTAGAAATGGAATTTCCAAAGTCAGGATAAAATATTGATCAGTGGAATTTTATCTTCCGTTAGACTCTTACGGAAGTTAATGCAAGCCGTTTGTGCTTTTTCCTAATAAGACGAAATAGGGAAATTCTGAGAAAATGCCAGATAGCCAAGAGGACGAAAAGGTTATGTTGTGACATTTGGAAAAAAATTGGGAATTTTCATGGACATATTTGGAATCAGTGAATTTTTCTCTAGAGATTGATGATTCCGAAAATGAGTGTCGTATGGGGAAATTGGACCGGAAGCTTCTGGAAGGTGACACGTGGCCACCTCCCATTGGCCAAGATCTCTTGGAATTCGGCCTAGTGTGAATGCAAAAAGGGAAGGAAGGGTTTTTTTTTGAAAAGTTGCTTTGGACGGTCCAGATCATTTCTCACAAAGTTGATCCGACGGCCGAAATCCTGCAGCCTAATCTATAAATACCCCCTCCCCTCCTCTTCATTTTTCACACCATTTTCTCCTCCTTGGCCGAATCTAGAGAGGGAAAGTAGAGAGAGAAGCTCTGGGCAAAATTGTGCAGAAGTCTTCAACGGGTAAGTTCTTCGGTCTTTAGCTTTTTAGTTCGGTAGTTAGTAGAATTGTTAGATAGTTTTAGTAAGTAGGGAATGAGATTCCTACTATTGTTTTTAGGCCTCATTGCATTGAAAAATGCCTGACGAGGTAAAAACTTGGTAGGGATCGAGTACCTGAAAAGTTGAAGCTTTTGTAGTTCTTTCAAAAGTAGGGGTTGTAATGCTAGAATAGCCTTTAAATTTCAAGTATGATTGGATATCATATGGGAGGGCTATTTTAGTCTTTATTTTTGAAAATCAAAATGGCGTCGAAGTTCTGGCAAAATTTTGGGAAGAAAATTTGTCAGAGTAACGAAGTGCTGGCGAAATTCCGCCAATTAGGGGTATAGGGGCAAAATGGTAATTTTTACCTAAAATGCCAGATATAGTATCAAATCACTAATAAAAGTGATATTACTCTTATAGGACGTCAGAAATCCTAATTTGCTGCCATTACGCTGCCCAACGTGCCGCTGTCGGACAAACCGCTGTTTTCCGTCAAAAGTACGTTTTCCGACTAAGTACCGTCTACCATCAACGAAGGTACGTTCGCGTACTGTAACACTAACTCTGATGTTTACTATATGCGTATTTGTGGTTGAGGGTCTGATGATATGTTGTGAGTATTGTTATAAGCTTTTGAATACATGCACTACGTGTGACACATCTACATGCACTACGTGTGACCCATCTACATGCACTACGTGTGATACATCTTTATGCACTCCGTGTGACACATCTGTTATACTGTTAATATTAATGATTGTGGAATATATACTGTATATATGAATATGAGGTTAACCGTTACTCGAGATCCAATGTGTTAAATTGGATCTCATTATAGCGTCAGGTGAGAAGAATCGAGGACCAAGGAGAGAGGAAAGCACAGGTCATGGTTCCTACCAAGACTTTCCGATGTTGTCCTTTACTTTTGAAAACTCTTGGGTACTATACCACTTCTGTATCTAGCCAGTGGGCATTTTGAATATATATATATCAGTTATTCTCCCGCTCAAATGCTCTACTCTGATGATTTGAAAAGATGTTTTGAAAAAAAAAAATTATACTGCTTGTGAAAAGTTGGGATGTTACAATCCACATTAACCTTCACCCAGTCACCTTCCGGTGGTCTCCAAGGCTCACGAGTTGGGGCAAGGGTCACGCCCTGAACTTGCAACCCTGTTAGACGATCATTTGAACAAGTTAGGCTCTCTACCATTTCCCCAGCACTAGCAAGGATAGTGTCAATGGATATAAGCTTCATCTCGAACACAAATTCCTCCGACACCACAACCACCAACACAACACCGTGAACTTGGAGGCCCACCGCCGACAAGTTTCTGACTTGCCAAGAAGATTCCACCATAACCAATCAGAGAGGTTCATATTACAGAACATACGCCACTAGGCGGCCCTACCACTTTCCGCCAGAGGGCTTTTGAGTGCACGCAATCCCAAAACACATGTAGAATGTCCTCCAACCTTACCCCACATACTGGGCAACTCGCATCCATAGTCATTCCACGTCTCATCCGACAAGCGTTCGTAAGAAGACTCTTCCTAACTAGTAACCAAAGACGTGTCTTGCATCTATGAGGTGCTCGAACTTTCCACACTCGGCTCCAGTCTTTTTCAGGATCCGCCGCCTCCCCTAACAACATCCTATTGGCAGATTTAACTGAGAATTCTCCATTTCTCTCTCCCTTCCATTTAACAGAATGTTGTGCATGATCAATCTCAAGACCCCTAAGGACTGTATCCCAAGTCTTCTTAATTCCTGTCCAGACATTAGAGCTAGGTCTTTTTGCGGAGAATCGAGGGAGAAGGTCATCCCCGCATTTATACTTGTCTCGAACCACTCTTACCCATAGTGCATCCCTTTGTGTCATGAGCTTCCATCCCAACTTCATTAAGAGTGCTTGGTTCTGAAGCTTAGCATGTCTGAGCCCCAGACCACCCCGCTTCTTCTCCTTACACACCTCATCCCATGCTACCAAATGAGCCCGCCGCCTTTCCACTGTTCCACCCCACAAAAAGGATCGATTTTGTTTATCCAAAGATTCACATATGCTGTCCAAATAAGCGTGGATCTTTCGGCTAGTGAGAATGACGTTGGTGTCCACCGAGAAAGTCTTTCCTTAACCTTATATACTACCGCCTGAAAACTATCCTTCCCAGCCCTTCTATGATGAAGCTGCACCCCAAGGTACTTCCCCAGATCCGAAGTAGGAGTAAAGCCAAGGGTGGCGCTGAGCTCAAAGCTTCGGACATGATTAACATTCTTGGAAAAGAACACTCGAGTCTTAGAGGAGTTTACCTTAAGTCTTGAGCATTCACAGAACTGAGTTAGACATTCACGCACCAGCTCAGCTTGTTGGAGGGATGCTTTGGTAAACAAATAATATCGTCTGCAAAGAATAGGTGGGAGATAGGTGTGCCCTTCTTCGTAAGTCTGATAGGCTTCCAAGCTTCCCCTACCAATCTCTCGTGAATCATATATGCTAATTTTTCAATACAAATCACAAACAAATAGGGCGAAAGAGAATCCCCCTGTCTTACACCCCGAGAGGATTGGAACATCTCCGCCTTGCTCCCGTTCCAGAGAAGCTGTAGAATTGCAGAACTAATACAAGACTCCACCACTTGGATGAGTGTCGGAGGAAGATGAAGTTCATGGAGACAGTTAAGCAAGAACTTCCAATTGACCCTGTCATACGCCTTTTCTAGATCAATTTTGATAGTCATATACCCCTTCTTCCTACCCATTGTGCGCATAGAGTGAATCACTTCTTGGGCCACAATGATATTGTCCGAGCTCTGGCGGCCTGACACAAAACTACACTGATTAGGAGCAATCACAAGGTCCATGGAACATTTCATTTTGTTCGCCACAATCTTAGGCCCCGTTTGGATCAAAGAAAAGGTAGGAATGGAAAGGAATTGAAATGAAAAGTGTTCTGGCGTAGAACCAGAACCCTAGCCCTGATGGGGCTAGGATGTTGATGTCGATTGGGACTTGACCTAGGAGCGATTCCTAGGGCCTACGTACCCTGAAGAGGGATCAAAGTCCACGTAGTTCGAGGATTAGATGAGGCGTTTAGCCAAAGGGGTAGTCGTATGCTCGTGACGGCTGTATGTGAATAGCCGGAGCGTAGACCGTGTAGAAGATGATGTACCTTTAGGGTTAACCCGCTATATATAGAGGCTACCTTAGGTTTAGGGTTTAAACTGTGGGCTTCTATGCCTCAAAGCCCAAGTGATGTGGCGTCATATCTGTGCTATGTGGATTGCCCCTTGTTAGGCCATACAACAGAATATGGGCCTTATATAAATCCGTAACAGTTGCCCCCACCCGTAGTTCAAGGTTTTGGACCGCCGGGGTGTATGATGTCCCGGATAAGTCATCCGAGGTGTTGCCCATCTCCCGACGTCTACGTCGGGCAGGACTTGTTGAGCCCATTTCCCTGTGTACGTGGTAACGTTGCAAGGTCTGATGAGTCGGGGTGACATCCTGCGTCTCGTGACGTGCCATGTTGGCGTCCTATGGCTTGAGGACTCGTGGTGAATACCGATGTCCAAAAAGGGCGATTGAGGTAATAACCTCCGGTCCTAAGAGTGCCGCGGTAAGAACCGACGACCTAAGGGTCCGAGGTGGTAACCTCCGCCCTAGGAATGTCGTGGTGAGGACCGACGACATTAGGGTCCGAGGTGGTAACCTCCGGCCCTAGGAATGCCGTGGTGCTGCTCCGGGGTTGGCTCCGAGGGTGGCAGGGCGCCTGTGGACGAGGCAGCCCCTTCAAGCTAGAAGTTCTTTTCTTTTATTCTTCCTTTTCCTTTTGTTTCGGCGTAGGATGCCGGTTTTGTGTGTACTTTTGAACAATTAACCTTATGAATGAAAATTCAAGTAATTGGTCCATTGTGTACTTTTAACTTTATGCATAAACGGCACATAGTCAAGTTCTAGACCGGGCCAGGGTCTTTAAATAATTAGAGTCCGCTTAGTACTCTTCTGGTGTCAGAAACCAGGTGCATGAGTAGGGGTGTCTAAATATACCACGCTACGAGGTTCGGAGTCGTTATCCGGGATTTTAACCAGGGTAAGGGCAAATTGTCACATGCTCATCCGTGGTCGTCGTCAAGACACACTTTGACCAAGTGGACCCGATCGTGGTCCAAGATGACTATTCGCCTTCTTACTTAGGTGTCAATTTCGATGCATCAAAATATATACGGGTGCATGGGCCTCGGTGTCGACACGGCGTATGGACCTCGGTGTCGGTCTGCTTATTCAGCGAATCATTTAAGCACTCTTAGAATTGAACATTCGGTTAATAAACCCTTTATTAATTCTAGAGATGATTAGCTTTGTAAAGCTGACAATTCGGACATGAGGTGTCCGTTGCGGCATTTCGGCTACGACTAGGCCTAGCTATAATAGATCCTTAGCTTGTCGTCGTTCCTTGTCCTCTTGATTTGTTTCCTAGCCAGGTTTCTAGAACGTAGGCTCCTCTGTTGAGTTTTTCCTTAATCCGGTAGGGCCGTCCCAATTTGCGGCCAATTTGCCATCTCTCGGCTTTTTTGTTACGTCGCCGCCCTTCGTAGGACTAGGTCTCCCCGTCGAATACCCTGGGCCTGACCTTTCTGTTGTGTTTGGCCGTAATGAGTTGTTTGGCCGCCATGTCTAGGCCGTGTGCCGTGGTTCATCTTTTGCTTTCGTCAAGACTTTACGCTGAGCCCGAGTTTTAACTGGGATCATTGTAACCGGGGTCGGCGTTCTTCTATTTTTGGAGGTGGATTCCATCCAATTTAATACGGCACCCTTGCGCCCAGTGATGAGAGGGTACCAATAGCTCAAAGGAAACACAGGTGATATGTGGATTCGAAGAAATATGTAATGAACAATAACATATAAAGAAAAAGGTACATTGCCTCCACGAATAAGATCTTGTACCTCGCGATTTATGCAAACTTTAGCATTGACGATGACGGTTGTCATCTCGAAACAATCCCAGTTGATGCACGTATTAAGTGTAACCGAGGTCCGTTCTGGGTGTCGTGACCCGGAATTTGTTTCTCCATTTGTGGGTGTTGTAACCCTTAACTCGTTTATCCGTTCTGTTGCCCCCCAGACCGGTAGTTCAGGTCTTTGAGCTGCCGGGATGTGTTGATTTACCAACCCGGATCAGATTGTTCGTGATTGTCGGGATTGCTTGCGTGCTGACCCGAGATTCCGGTTTTAACTTAACACCAAGATTCTGGGTTTACATACTCTAACACCGAGATTCCGTGTTGAGATACTCGAACACCGAGATTCCGGGTTTATTATTTCTCGGATTTATACATGTAAATAGACTTGGTGGGATTGCCGGTGCAACACGGAGCCCGAGTTTTAACCAGATTCGGTGTAACCGGGGTATGCCTTCAAATTTACTCGGAGCCGGGATTTTAACCAGATTCGGTGTAACCGGGATCCGTTTTTAAAACTTTGGCAGAGCCGGGGTCCTAACCAGATTCGGTGTAACCGGGTATGCCTTCAAATTTACTCTGAGCCGGATTTTAACCAGATTCGGTGTAACCGGATCCGTTTTCAAAACTTTGCAGAGCCGGGGTCCTAACCAGATTTGGTGTAACCGGGTATGCCTTCAAATTTACTCTGAGCGGGATTTTAACCGATTCGGTGTAACCGGGTATGCCTTCAAATTTACTCGAGCCGGATTTTAACCGATTCGATGTAACCGGGTCCGTTTTCAAAACTTTGGCAGAGCCGGGTCCTAACCGATTTGGTGTAACCGGGTACGCCAAGGAGGGAGGATGAGAATCCTATTCAAATTTGGGTTCCAAAGGAGAAAAGATGACTCACATCTGGGTTCCCAGAAGAGAGGATGTGCTCAAATCTGGGTTTCCAAGAAGAAAGGATGAGAATCCTATCAAATTTGGGTTCCAAAAGAGAAAAGGTGACTCACATCTGGGTTACCCAGAAGAGAGGATGAGAATCCTGCTCAAATCTGGGTTCCCAAGAAGAGAGGATGAGAATCCTATCAAATTTGGGTTCCAAAGGAGAAAAGATGACTCACATCTGGGTTCCCCAGAAGAGAGGATGAGAATCCTGCTCAAATCTGGGTTTCCAAGAAGAAAGGATGAGAATCCTATCAAATTTGGGTTCCAAAAGAGAAAAGATGACTCACATCTGGGTTCCCCAGAAGAGAGGATGAGAATCCTGCTCAAACTGGGTTCTCAAGAAGAGAGGATGAGAATCCTATCAAATTTGGGTTCCAAAGGAGAAAAGATGACTCACATCCGGGTTCCCAAGAAGAGAGGATGAGAATCCTGCTCAAATCTGGGTTCCAAAGGAGAAAAGATGACTCACATCTGGGTTCCCCAGAAGAGAGGATGAGAATCCTGCTCAAATCTGGGTTCCCAAGAAGAGAGGATGAGAATCCTACTCAAAAATCCGGGTTCCCAAGGAGGGAGGATGAGAATCCTGCCTACTATCTTCTCATCATGTGAATTCATGAAGAAACAGAAAAAGACAGGGCATCTAAATTTATACTGAATTGAAAAGTCCGGGTTCCCAGGAGAGAGGATGACGATCCTTAAGGAGGGAGGATGAGAGTCCTACCTACTATCTTCTCATCATGTGAATTCATGAAGAAACAGAAAAAAGAAAACCCATGGTGGAGATGCAGGGGATGAGAATCCTTGAGGAGAGAGGATGAAAATCCTTCATTACACATTGCTCAATTTCCCAACTTCAACTTATCCAATGAGAGGAGAGAGGATGAGAATCTTTCATTCCACATTGCTCAATTGCCAACTTATCCAATGAGAGGAGAGAGGATGACGATCCTTGAGGAGAGAGGATGAGACTCCTTCATTCCACATTGCTCAATTGCCAAATTATCCAATAAGAGGAGAGAGGATGACGATCCTTGAGGAGAGAGGATGAGACTCCTTCATTCCACATTGCTCAATTGCCAACTTATCCAATGAGAGGAGAGAGGATGACGATCCTTGAGGAGAGAGGATGAGACTCCTTCATTCCACATTGCTCAATTGCACAGCTTATCTAATACACACCCTATCCAATGAGAGGAGAGAGGATGACGATCCTTGAGGAGAGAGGATGAGAATCATTCATTCCACATTGCTCAATTTACCAACTTATCCAATGAGAGGAGAGAGGATGACGATCCTTAAGGAGAGAGGATGACGATCCTTAAGGAGAGAGGATGAGACTCCTTCATTCCACATTGCTCAATTGCCAACTTATCCAATGAGAGGAGAGAGGATGACGATCCTTGAGGAGAGAGGATGAGACTCCTTCATTCCACATTGCTCAATTGCCAACTTATCCAATGAGAGGATAGAGGATGACGATCCTTGAGGAGAGAGGATGAGAATCCTTCATTCCACATTGCTCAATTTGCCAACTTATCCAATGAGAGGAGAGAGGATGACGATCCTTGAGGAGAGAGGATGAGACTCCTTCATTCCACATTGCTCAATTGCCAACTTATCCAATGAGAGGAGACAGGATGACGATCCTTGAGGAGAGAGGATGAGACTCCTTCATTCCACATTGCTCAATTGCCAACTTATCCAATGAGAGGAGAGAGGATGACGATCCTTGAGGAGAGAGGATGAGACTCCTTCATTCCACATTGCTCAATTGCCAAATTATCCAATGAGAGGAGAGAGGATGACGATCCTTGAGGAGAGAGGATGAGACTCCTTCATTCCACATTGCTCAATTGCCCAGCTTATCTGATACGCACCCTCTCTTAAAAGAATTCCCAAAGAGAGATCCTGATGATCCTTCCAACTATCTTCTCGTCATGTAGAGACATGGAGAGTTAAAAGAAAACCCATGTGAAGAAGCTCAAAACCAAAGTCGTTGCTCAAACAACAATTGTTTCTCTGAATCCCTTCAGAGGCTGCTACGATTCTTGATTTTGCTGCTGTGGATTTTCAAGAACTGCCCGTGCAAAGGCATCTGGTAGTTCGAGGATTAGATGAGGCGTTTAGCCAAAGGGGTGGTCGTATGCTCGTGACGGCTGTATGTGAATAGCCGGAGCGTAGACCGTGTAGAAGATGATGTACCTTTAGGGTTAACCCGCTATATATAGAGGCTACCTTAGGTTTAGGGTTTAAACTGTGGGCTTCTATGCCTCAAAGCCCAAGTGATGTGGCGTCATATCTGTGCTATGTGGATTGCCCCTTGTTAGGCCATACAACAGAATATGGGCCTTATATAAATCCGTAACAAAAAGGATGGAATGGAATGAAACATATTTTGTCTGGATGCGTTTGGTTCGCACTGGAAAAGAAAATAGGTTGATAGGAAAATTGTTGTTTAGTTGAAAGAAAATAAGGTAGAAAAATAAGACAAAATACCATTTTGGCCTTCAAAAAAAAAAAAATTCAATAACGTGCGCGAGACAAACATCGGTATCACCTAGGAGGAAGGGAGATTTCGTTCTGCCATTAGATCGTGGTTGAACCCAACCCCTTTCCTAAAATTTTCATATCAAAAAAAAAAAAATCAGGAGCCAGGTCATGAATCCGTACTTGTAGCTCATGTTCATGTACTAATCAATAAAGGTAGGAAAATAATTAAATGCACATGCAATTTTCGTTTTTTTAGAAGTATATGTTTGAAGTTTATACTGTAAGTATTTCCTTTTTAAAAAAAAACGACATGTTATTAATTATATAATGATAAGAATTTCATGTGACTTAAATATGTGGACTATTTCAAATTTAATTGAAAAAAAAAAGAAGAAAAAAAAAAGCGATTACTTCAAACTCAAAAAGTAATAACGTCAGCACCACCAAGCACCTAGATCAACTGGTTGGGGTTGTTCTAGCTTAACCAGAGGTCTCAAGTTCGAGCTCTGGGAATGCAGAAGTGTTTGGTGGTAGAGCTTTCCGCCTTTGTGGTCCAACCCGGCTCGATCTGGATTAGTCTGGACCCCCGATAAATCCTCCGAGTTAAAAGGAGGTAGGTCCAGGATACCAGAAGCATATGCAAAAAAAAAAAGTAATAACGTCAGCGATATCCTGTCTAAATTCACATGTAATTTGCGTATTCTTTGAAAACAAGCTAAGGTAGAGATACGCAATCAGGAGCCAGGTCATGAATCCGTACTTGTAGCACCATGTTCATGTACTAATCAATAAAGCTTTCCTTAGGAACACGTGGTGTGGAGTCTCATGTTTATAATAAGCATATGCTCCTATCTAATCAGTTCTATTTGCGATGGAAAAAAATCAGTTCATATTCGATCTGTTCAGAAAATATTTGAAATGATCGAGGAGATACATTTTGCGTATAGACTCATTTTCAAAAGCTAAAATAATTTTATAAAAGGAGAAGTGGGAATTTACATTACTGAATTTTTTTAATTTTATATCACTTAAAAGGTACATACATTTGAAAAATGTTAAACAAAAATAAAGTGTGCAATAAATCAATAATCACTCTTTGGTGGAAAGCTGTTTTAACACTTATGAGACCTCGCTCGCATATTAAGCAAAAAGAAAAATTAGAGTACCTTCTATTACAAAAAAGATAGTTTTAATCAAGGTTATTAAACCCGAACCGACTTTTGAACTAGTTGAATTATTATGTTAAAGGTTACTGGGTTAGACCAAAATCAAACTAAGACTGGACCTGGACCTGGACCTGTAAAGAATAAAAAATATAAAGCTTAATAGACTTAGGAATGGGGGTAGTAATATTCTCAAATCCTTCGTTATTTCCCTCAATTAACAAACCAAAGCTAGGCCAAACACATCTCTCAATCAACAACAGAAAAGCAAAATTTGAAAATGGAAGCTTTTGGGCTTGAATTTTCGAAATGACACACTAGGATCATGAATTTGAAAAATGCCATAATGGTTCACTTCAAAGTGACAGCGTTTTGAGAGAAAATTTAGAGTTCGATTTTGACAAATTCATATATTAGACTCAGAAAGCCACTTTTCCTTTCCTTATTCTTTCTTGTTGTCGCTTGTGGACACAGAGAAGAAGCCCCATGTGGTTCTCTCTTTCATCGGCGAATATATGACGCACTATCGTCACCTTCTTCATTGATGACCAACCTTGCGTCTTGCATTGCAAGGCTCAAAAACACCTAAGGAGTAACGATAATCAGCATCTGGTGGCAAAGAATCAACCTAAAGCTCAAACCTTGCATGCAAAACTATCAAGGTAAGGAGATTAGGACTCAAGACGACGAACATGAAACTGAGAGGAAATGCAAGATGCAAGACGCTTTTCAATTTTCGATTTTCTTTTAAAGAGGTGACTCGATGACTCACTCAACTTGGCGAGTCACACTGAGTTGCCTCAGAGACACCTCTAAACTGAATTTGGCAGCTCACTCTAACCGATTTTCCCGCTAGTTCGCTAGTTTTCGATCCAAACCAGCTGATCTGGTCTGCAATCCAAAACATTGGCTTTAATAATACTCTCTTTGATCCTTGATCCTTATTATTAGGTACCAAATAACTTTTCTCACAGACCAATAAAAATAATTAAAGTCAATAAAGTTGTCCTATATTTTAAGTAATTTCCAATATCACTTCTACCCTTATTAATTAAGGACATACATGGAAAAAATAATTAATGCTTATTGGAAACAAGCAAGTAGTGCCTTATAAAAATGACTAAATAAACTTGCTAGTTGGTGCCTTATAATAAGGACTAGAGGAAGTAGTATAGGAAAAAGTAATATTAGTTCATGAAGTAAGGAGGCATTATGAAATATTCTATGTGGTTGCGAGATATGATATTTCAAAATCAAAGCTCGTCAGATGAAAATGTTTGGCTCCCATGCTATAAATTTTTGTTTTCCCGGAAATGATGATTAATCATCGCTAGAGTTCTGGCTGACCGGTTAGAGCTCCATTGACTAAGGCAGAGTAATGAGCGGGTTGGATAACCCGAGGCTAAACCCATAGCTCGCCTATTTAATTTCAAATGTGTATAGGTTAGCTCATACCCGTATCTCAACCCATTTAAACCCATGTAAATGGGTTAACACATAAATGGGCGAGCTAATCATTCCAATTTCTGAAATCTAATCTTCAAAGTTCCATGATTACAATTCACAGAAAATAACATAAATTTAGACAAATACCATCGTTACATAACCTTGATGTTCAAACTCCAACTTTTAAATTAAAACATTACAACCACAAGTTCATAGATTAACAAAATGACATGCTTCATTCTTCATCATCTTCAGATTCACTTAAAAGAATCTTGTATCCGACCCAATACTAGAAGCTAATTTTGAAGATACTATAGATACTAATATACCCAACAAATTTAAAACTTAATACTTGGAACCTTCACTCTCCACCATGCTAAAACATCAAATTTTGGATCACGAAAGCCAACTAATTTAATTTGAAGATATTCATCAACTTCTAAAATATTCTCTACATTACATGTAGAGTTAATAGCAACTCACGAGTTCGAATAGACAGAGCCAAGAGAGAAAGTGAGCGAGATTGAGAGTTGATGACCATTATGGTTATAGATTAGAGGCGGTTGAATACTCGAATAGGAAGGGATTCAGGGAATGTTTTATGCGGAATGTGGAATGGGATGGGTAGTTAATAAGAAAACTGCACTAAATGGGCGGTATGGGCAGCCCATAGGTGTGCCCATAGCCCGCTCATTTAAATCTTAAATGGGCGGGTTCTAACCCAACCCATTATAAGGTATTTTTGGGCAGGCTCAATATAGCCCAATTACGCTGGGTTTTGGACAGGCTCATGGGTTATGTGTTTCATTCTCAGCCCTCTAATAAAAAATACTTCTGTAAAGGCAATAAAGAGAGGATTTTAACCATTAGTACATCAAAAGAATAATAGCGATAAGCCATTTAAATCAAATTGTTTGCATGGTGTAAAGAAGAATATGTATAGCAAAGAGATCCATACCATTGAAATCCCGGAACATGTCGCCTGGTAATATCTTTCTCCAAACTGATAGTATTAATTATTAAGCCGGTGCTTATTTGCTTAATTACGTAAATCGAAACAAAACTCTTATTACATACTTACCTTATATATCATAAATCATAATTAAAAAGCTGCTTTTGAAGAATTCAATCCTTATTCCAAACAAACAAACATGGGTAGGTCTTGAACATGTGATTTATGTTATCAATACTATCTCTGCAAAAGATGCAAAATTGTTTATCGATTTTCGGATGCTTACAGCATCAAATATTAATTGATACTTTATTTGATCCTAAATATAAGATAAAGTTGACTTTTTTGAGAGATTAAGGAAGTTAATTAAATTATTTTAAAGTATTTATATTTGTCATTTTTTCTTCAAACTATTTTTCCTAACTTATAAATTAATATATATTATAAGGATACACAGCATATTATATTATTAAGTAAATTATTTAGCTTTCTTAATATTTTTAAAAAAATTCAATTATATCTTATATTTAAGATATAAAGGAGTATAAACTTAGAATTCTATTTCAAAGCACTTCATTCAATGAGCTTTAATTTCTGGCTGCTTTTTTATGATATTTAATTTAATTATAAAAAGCAAAACCCCACATTATATCTGAAAATTACAACAACAATTTGAAAATTTAATCCTCATGTTACAAGGAACCAGCATCTTACATTAAATTCAGTCTTCATTGATTAGTCGTCCAGCTACTTTCAAAGTTCTCAAATGCCAAATCAATAATCATTTTCCAATTGTATGCTTCTAGCTAGGGTCGCACGTGCATGCACGCGCTGTCGAATGTGGAGGAAATACGAACCACACTCCCAAACCCATTTCCTTATTGTTTTTGTTGTTGCTCATCCAGTATCCAGAGTTTTGCATCTGGATCCGACCTGCTTTGCTATGGTAGGAGAGTCTACCAGCGAGACTTTTCTGCATTCATAAGGCTCGAACTCGAGACTTTGCTTAAACGATTCAAGACGCTTACCACTTATGTCAACCCCCATTGATACCGATGTTGGGCGGGCGGGCCGTCTATTACCCTTAGACGTTTACCTAGACATCCAGGAGCTAGGATACGGGATGTCTCCCCCAGCGTTTTGACCAACTTCAAGATCGAACTTCCTCTCTTTAGTGAGAGTGTCTGACCCGTCTATTTCCTTATTGTTGGTTTAGAGAGGATATGGACAACTCAAGCCCATAATCCGTATTGCAGTTCAATGATATTGCATACTGTGATAATGTGACCATGAGATTATGCAGAGCGTATTACAAGACCCCCAGATTTGTATTTCTACACACTCCAATTCACAATTTTCCACTTTATGGTATTTATAATTTTTTTAATTAATTTAAATTAATATATAATTAGATGATAAATAAAATTTGCTATGATTAAATAATTGATATACCTTTCTTTTTTTTTTAAAAAAAGTCAACTTAGTTCTAAGTCTGGTTTTTAAGATTTACCATGACATGACTGAATGTCGTCTTGACTCTTGACATTATGACATCCGACACAGGGAAGAAGACAAGTCATCCATGATAGTGAAATACTACAAACATAAGTAAGACAGCTTAGTAAATAAATGTGAAGGAAGCAAACCAGAATACGAAGGAGTTTAACTAGTCATTGGAGAGACATAAAAATTGAGAACTCGAGTCAAATCACATCGTACCCCCTTTTTAATTCTCATGTAAAGCAACAACACTTTTTTTCTTTTTTTTACTGGGAATAGCTAATACTAAATTTACAAATTAGTTACTCCTTCTCGAAGGTACATTAATATTGTTCTAAATATAATATAAAATTTTAAGAAAACTATATATTTGTTATATTATCTAACACAATTAACTTTCTTAGGTTAATTAAATTATATAAGTATGTCTTATATTAAAGACCCTATCAAATATTAAGAAAACTCTCAAGTTTATCATTCACATGAGACAATTTTATCAATGGGACTATGGGTATTTATCATTTACATAAAAAATTTAAAACAAAACATATTTAATTTTTTTATAAGAGAATTTTAGGAAATGGGTTAGGTTCACCCACAATCCAAAGGCAAAACATATTTAATTTCATTTAAGTAATATGATAAATATTCATTGCTAGCGTGATCCATGAATGGATTGCAGGCAAAGGCGGGATTTTTTTTTTTTGGGGGGCTCAATTTTTTTTTTTTTTTTTTTTTAACATGTGAATCATAGCTTTAGAATAAGAATATTCATTACGAGCACATTGAAGAACATGAAGACAACTTTTTATTTAATAGGGGGGGCTAGCATAATGTTAATTACAGGGATTCTGCATAATATGGACTAGAATGTTCTTATCCAAGTGACTTATAGTTTATGACCACTATGTTCATTACAAGCCATTTGTGCTCTTGAAATACATTGTATAATGAGAAGATTATTCGGCTTTATGCAATGAATGTAACGTGGTTTCGGAGCATTCAGTGTTTCAAGCAAAGATTGTAGTGGTTGCTGTGTAAAATTGTAAAATGCATCAAGAATGAAAATAATAAAACAGAAATCAGATTAATTTTTTCTTATTAATGGTATTATACATTTCAATCTCCGAAGAATTTAATATCGATTAAAAAGTACATTCAATATTTGTTATTGACTCTAGGAAAGTTGATATTGATTGACTTTATTGTTATAAATTGTTTATCTAAGAGTTGCACATCTCCATAAAAATTTTCTTCAACTTCTGTACACTTTACTTTATAATCTCGCCCCCTCATCTATAAATCCTAACTCCACCCTTGATTACGAAAAAAAAAAAAGAGATTTACGATTTTTTTTATATATAAGAAGGCGAAAGCCAGAATTACATTAAAGAAGAAAAAGACACGGGGAAAATAAATCTCAAATACTCTTGATCTACCCGTGTCCTCAAATGGAGAGGACGAGATTTATGAATTTGAAAATGAGAGATATTCAGCAAAGCGAAGATGGGCCCATAAGGGCATTTTTGGAGTTGGACGTGGCCAGAACCCAGAAGAGAAGTGGGCGAGGGCAACAAACAACAAGAGATAAGGAATGGGCTGGAATGTGAAATTTCAAACACGTGTCAAATTCAGTTCAGATTGAGTTGCAATGGCATTTATGTAATATAAACAATTTTTGGCTCATTTGTCCAAATCCTGCACGTCTCTCTTTCTGCAACAAACTTGAGGAGTACTATGGTGCATGTTTTGTTTTCTCACAAAGAGACAACCTATTTTTTAGGGTGATTTGAAATGCAATTCTTTTCTTTGTTGATATTGTTTTTAATTCAATTACTAAATAATTTCTATGAGTTTAAGGTGGGGATGTACTAAAATTTTTCCGAAATGTTGCACCCGTGCAGCGTACGGGGGATTTGGTACTTGTTACTATAAAAGTTAAGTAGTAAATTCGTCTTAGAAGTATATAGTTATAAGCAATTTTATTTTGAAAGTGTTTTTTCTTTTGGCTCATGTTGCTTTAGAAGTCTAAAGATGTAGTAATCTTGCTCATTTCCGTTAAAAAACTAACATTGATCGTTAAAAAATTGATACTAACTGTTAACTTTTTAACGGAAAAGAGTAAAATTGTTACATTTTTAAACTTTCGGAGCAACATTGAATAAAAAAAAAACTTTCAGGACAAAATTTCTCTTGGGTATATACTTCCAGGACGGATTTACTACTTAACTCTTAGTATAAATAATTCTTAGCTCATTTATGTAATATTTTTATTATTTTTGAAAGTTTTTTCTCCTAATCTTTAATATGTTGAGATATTTTAACCTCACCCCACTATCCATTAGTATATATGATATGCTGAGGATATTTTAAAATGATCACTTTTGTGCTCCTCTTACATATTATTCTCGTGAAATTTTTCCCTCATATTACATTAAAAATACTATATGGTAAAAAGTATTTACAAAAATATTATATTTGAAATCGTTATTGGCATTTGCGATTTTTAAAATTGTGAACAAGTCATTTTTCGCACTAATAGTTTTTTTTTTTTTGGATAATATAGGCAAGTCGAAACTTAAAAATGTGAAATAAGAACTCGATTATAAGATTCTAGCTCCTAATACAATAAGTAGAAAGATACTAAGAGTGACTCGATCACTGATCCTTGAAAACCATATCCAAACAACCTTTGGGGATAGTTAAAATCATAACCACATCGATACCAATGGCATGGCCATGTAATTAATACAAAAGATGTTTTTCTTGGAGTATGATGAAGCCACACGTCCCAATTTCGGAACAGAAGGTCTTTAGTCTCCTCAATAATGTCTTTAAGAGGATGATCAATAGAACAATCCCTTGTAACGTTGTTCGGATCCAGATTCTCTCCTCATCCCTCAATATCTTTACATCATAGCCGTCCAAAAAATGATCTAAGCGTTTAATAAAAGACACATCATCAGTTTGAAAAAACCGCATGCGGTGAAAACACCACATGTGGTAAATATAAAAATTTTCTTCCTAACCGTTAGATCCATTTTTGGACGGCTTAAATGACGACACTGAGGAAGAGGAGGGGAGCATTTCTGAGATAATCTGCTTCCTACTTTATCCTTTGTCTCTCTCCCACTATCGATGTTTAAAAGACCCATGTAGACACATACTGGCATATGGAGACCATAATTTTAAACTATTTCTTTTATCAAACTAAATATACGAATGTAAAAATAAGAAAAATTTATAAAAAATGATCAAATTTTCAGAAAATTTTATATTCAATATTTGTAAAGAAAAAATCTATCTATCTCCAAAAATAAATCCTGATTTAACAAAATATATCTTATTTGTTGAGTTGCATCAAGCATTTTTTTAATATTTGTAATGAAAACATCAATCTATAGCATTTTTTTAAATAATTTTTTCAAAAAATCAATCAACATATTCTTATAAATTCTGATATAACAAAGTATGTGTTATTGGGTTGAGCTGCATCAAAGAATTTATTTTTTCAATATCTGTGAAGAAAAAAAATCAATCAATCTCCTTTAATAAATCCTGATTTAACAAAACTATATGTCTATATCTTACTGGGTTCAGTTACATCTAAACATTTATAATAGATAAAAATATTTAATTTTATAATAAATATTATAGATCAAAATTTCAGAAAAATTATAGTTTAGAAGATCTGCAATCAAATTTAAAATCATGAAGTGTGGAATTTATTTGATTATATATATATTTTTTTAAATATTATTATTACATTTGTATATTTATTTTTATGAAAAGACAGAGTTTAAATTTTTTTTTAAATGATCTTTATCTTATATCATTTAAAAAATGTTAAGACAGAAGATTCAAATTATTTATGTTTTGTTTTTCTTATACTCGAATAATACACAAATATCTTTTGTTCTCAACTTATCTTTTTACTTTAAAAAAAAACGAAACTCATCTTATCTTATTAATTTAAAAAAGGTTTTTTTTGTTGGGAGTATAATTATGAAATATTGAAAAAATTCTATAGGCAATTTAATAAAAACAGGATAAAAAACAGGGAGTCAAATCTTTTACTGTTGGTAGAAGAATAAGAATAAGGACCCGTTTGTTACAAAGAAAGCTTGGGGAGGGAAAGGGAAGATCCCAATCTTCCCATGGATTTTGGTTGTTTGTTACACAGAAAGTCCAGTCAGCATCTTCAAGTGAGGGTCCATCTTCCTCATTTGAGGAAAGTGCTTTCCATCCGAAAATGGAAGGAAAGCTGCCATCTTCCAGGAAGATGGTTTTTGACAATTTACCCCGAAATTCAAATTTGGCGGGAAGTTCGAACTTGGCGGGAAAGTTCAAACTTGGCGGAAAGTTCAAATTTGGCGGAAAGTTCAAATTTGGCGAAATTTTTTATTTAAAAGTTCGAACTTAACAATAATATATTTTTAAAATATATTTTAGAAAAAAATATTTTTTTATTTTGAATTAATTTCTTTTGAGGGTAAAGTAGACATTTCCTAATTTTTTACCAACTTTCCCTCTTCATTTTCTTCCTACCAAACAACTCAAGCCATCTTCCCTCATCTTTCAAATCTTCCTTTCCTTTCCTTTCCCTCCTCCAAAGTTCCTTTCCCTCCCCAAACTTTCTTTATAACAAACGGTCCTAAGATCGCAAAATCCGGCGTGGAGCATGAAAATCTTTCGCCTTTCGCTCTATATTTATATTATAAATAGGCGCAACTTTTATATTCTGTCGCCTCTGTTTCTCTGCGTGTAGCCAGCCTTGAGACTCTGAGAAGTGACCGAGCGAGATCTGATCAACTTACTTTTATACCGCCTAGCTGAATTCCGAATTGGAGGCCATTCGTCCAACGAGTCTTCCTTCTGCGCAATCATTTTCGCTATCGTACGAGTAATTAACTTAGGATCCTTTTCGTACTTCCCTCACTGTGCACTGGTGTTCTATCCCGATCGCTTGTAAAATTCTAGTTTTGTTTTGCTTTGTGTTTCAAATTTGTATTTTGTGCATTACTGGCGAGAGCCATCATTTAATGACTAAGGTATCTAGAGTTTTGATGCCATGTGCTTTGGATTTTTTTCTTCGCCGTCTTCATCTCATAGGACTGAGTTTTGCATGCGGGGTTTATTTATGTAATAATACCCGATCTTTGCCTAGCAACTAGATTTCATTACCTAACGAGGTAGATTGTTAATTATTTCATTTGCATGATTGATGCGAAGATGTTAGTCTTTAGACTTCTTTGTCTTCTGCATTTATGTTAAAATGCCCAATAAATTGATATAAAATGAATGGCTATCCTGTCATTTTCATCTGTAAGTGCATGTATATGTTTCTATTTACTTATCCTGATCAACATTCATTTAATTCTTCTTCTTTATGCATGCTGTAGCATTATTATACCTGCTTGACAAGCCTTTGGATCAATTTATTTAATTTTACCTGTTTCTGAATCTTACATACTCATACGTTGGGTCTTCCTCTGGAATTAGGTTTCTTGGGTATTTTGAGGCTGTGTTGTTATTGGTGCCATGGCTGTTGAGGTTGCTGGGTTCGAGATGGTTCAAGGCCCCCTGGAAAAAGGTGCTGAAGGAGAGAAAATTGTTTTGCCTGGAAAGGAAAATGGACATTTAGAGAAGGATCCTGAAGTAGCTGAATCCATAAAATTTGGGTCACATGAAGACGAACCTACTAAAGAATGGAATGAAATTTTAGACTCCAGTGCGCGAAACGAAGATTGGCCAGCTCCCAAGCAGATACATTCTTTTTATTTTGTTAAGTTTCGGCCTTATGAAGATCCTAACATAAAATCCAGAGTTGATCAGCTTGATATAGAGATTAGCATGCAAAATAAGACCCGGTTTGAGCTCACTGAAGCTATAAAAGCAAAGCGGGTAAGTTGAGAATTTTTTGGGATGACTATATAAATCTTGTGATGTGCTTGGTGAAAATGGGAAGAGAGTTTATTTAGTAGCGAACATTCAGTCCCTTTCCCTCAATGTCTTTGCATCAGGTTATACATACATATATCATCCATCGGTCATAATGGCATCGTATACAGAGGATCTGATTTTTATAATTATTGCAGCACTTAGCCACTCGCACTTTAAGTAAGAAATTAAGTTTCTTCTTGTTGTCTCTTCATCATTTTATCGTTCGTCATCACCTCAAGGTCAAATATTACTACCCTTACGCTAAACTCATATTTGTTTTGTTCGTATCATACAAATTTGCATCTAGGTTATATTATTTCTGTTTCTGGTCATATTAATAAAAGTACCTGTAAATGATAAAAGGGATATTTATGAAAAATCACTACCACAGCTTAGATTGAGAACCTCTGGCCAAGAGGTGTGTAATGTTTGGATTCGTTCTCATGCACGCCTGGTGGTGGATGTTCGTATCAATGCAAAAGTAGACATGATAAGACTTGAAAAATGTTGAGTCAAGACTCCTGAAAAATATCTGAAAATTCATCTTACATCATCTCAAATAACAGAGCTTTCATGTTACCTAATGATGGGTTGTTATTTCTTGGAAATGCATATTCGTGCAATGAAATGGCATCTTAAACTCCATCCAGCTAACCTGTGTGAATATTTGGTCTTCCCTGCAGTCAGATCGAGCAGAGTTGATTTCTCAGATTAAGGCTCTGAGAGATAAAAATAGGCAATTTCAGGGTATATTGGACGAAAAAGAAAAGAGATTGAACCTCTGCAGCAGGCTTTGGGCAAGTTGCGTACGCCAAACAATGCAGGTTGGGGTGGTTTGTGCTCATCTGAGGAGGAACTGAATGATATTGTGGGTTATGTGTCTCAAGTTTGCTTACATGCTAAATTTGGCCCTTTTGTCACTGTTATTGACATCTATCTCCTGTTCACCTTTACTTTCATTTTTATTGGTGAATGCAGATCTATAGTTTGCAGTACCGGATGCAACATGAGACCATTCCATTATCTGAGGAAAAACAACTCCTTCATGAAATCAAACAGCTTGAGGGGACAAGGGAGAAAGTTATTGCTAATGCTTCCATGAGGGCCAAATTACAGGATTCACTTGGGCAGAAAGAAGCCATTCAAGATCAGGTTAAGGTAAAGTAGCTGTATTTTGATCTTTATATTTCGTGTGTTAACTTATAGTGATGCCTCTTTATATTCTTGAGAAATTGATGCATTTAAGTGAGGTGGGGGACCCTCATTGAGGTGATAGAACCTTCCCATTTAAATACCCCATAGAGCATCCCATATTGCTCAATTTGGGATTTAGGCATTATATACATCCTTATTCTCCATCGACTGGCCCCCTTAGAAAGCTGATGTCTTGGCAGTTGCTCTTGATGACACTTCATTTTATTCCTTGCTGGCCATAACCCTTTGTGGTGTAGTCTTTCTGGGGACCCTCGTAGGTAGCCGTTTGTGGACCTGTCGATTATTGGCTCCTATATCAATTGACTGGGGCATTAAGTGAGGTGGGAAACCTTTCCTTAAAAACTAGCCACTGAGATGGGAGAACTAACCTATCTAAATACTTCATAGAGCATCTTATACTATTTATTATGTTGCTTGGACATCTCCTACTGCCTTAACTTCCATCACGAACCCTTATAAAAGTTCTTGAGATATTGTTTGTTATTGCAGCTTATAGGTGGGAATTTGGATGGAGTGAAGAAGGAGAGAGAGATAGTTCGGTCCAAAATCATGGAACTTGATGATCCTCTGAAGGTCTTAGATAAGGATATTCAGTCTTTACAGGACGAACTAACAGGTCTCATTCAGAAGAAGGATAAAGCTTATGAGAGCATTCTACAGCTGAGAAAACAACGTAATGAAGGGGTGAGTCCTACTTTGGATGCAATGCATATGTCGATATTTGTTTAAATATTGTTTTCCTCGCATGTATTATTAAGTGATCTCCTTAGAATTTAAGTAGCTATGTGACATAGGATGTGCTGTGCAACTATTAAATTGCAATGGTTATTCGAAATTAGAATGACAAATCCTATTTATGAAATCATATCTCACATTAAGTCAAGTAAAACATTTTAAATGGAGTAGGATGGATGGTTTTGATTCTCTCTCCCTCTCATTTAAAATGTTCTCATCTCAAATGGGTTGAATGGTTATGGTTCACTTGATATTAAATATAAGTCAAGTGCACTCCATCTTCATTTCATCCTTTTTAATCTCTTTCAGACCATGATTTTGTTTTCCAATGTTCAATTCATATTTCACTACTACTCTAATCATTCATGCCAAGCACACCCTTAATCTTTCTAGTCATGATAAAATAAGTTGCTTTTGATTTTTAGATGTCACTGTAGCTAGAAGACTGAGGTTTTACTGGCTGATCAATGTTTAGTTAGTCACCTATGGACCCATAAGTGTTAGGCTCGTGGGAGAAGAATGAAAAGAGGATAACTCGAGTCACAGGAGGGCCCAAGTCTGGGTTACTTGCTGATGAAGCGGAAGGAAAAAGGGGAATGGGGAATGTATTGTAAGTTAACTAACCAATCACATGAGGAATGATGTGGAGGTGAGAGAGGAAGCCACCAGAGGAAAATAATTAGGAAGGTGGAGGGTCAGAGAAGGGCAAGTAAGAATTTGACTGGGAAAAGAGAGATTTCATTCTCTTTGAATGCTAGAGTGCTTTGCTTTGTTGTTTTATTTATTTCCCTGAATTTTCTTTTCTTTTTTTCCTTCTATATAAATAACGCAAGATGTAAAATTCTAGTAACTTCCATAATTATTTCTGAACTCATGCTTTTCTTAGTTTTATGATGTAATCCTACAAAATAAATTGTTTATTGATCTAATTTTATCATGTTGCTCAGAATTCCTATTTCTACCAAAGCCGTGCTCTTTTAAATAAAGCGAGGGAGCTTGCTGCAAAGAAAGATGTTAAAGCTCTTGAGGAACTTTCACAAGCAGAGGTTCTCTTAAATCCTATTCATTCTTAGGGGCACCATAAGATATCAATAGCTGCTTTGCTTTCTATCTGTCTAATTGCATTCTCCTGCTTTTCTATATGGTGTTAGGATGTGGTTGAGTCTTACTTATTTTTGGCTCTAGGTTGAGAAATTTATGTCACTCTGGAGCAGTGACAAGACTTTCAGGAATGACTATGAAAGAAGAATTTTGCCTTCATTAGATAATCGACAACTGAGTAGGGACGGACGGATTATGAATCCAGATGAAAAGCCAGTGATGGAAGAGTCAAAACCTGTTGAAACTGATACAATGCCGAAGATCAGAAAAAGTGAGTTGAAGGAAGATCCCGAGTCTTCTCCAAAAGATAGTTTGGCCAGTCAGAAGCTTCAGAACGAAGCCAAAAACAAAGAGAGAGATTTGAAATCTCATCTGGAAAATAAAGAATTAGCAGAGGTTGATAAATTGGAATTTGAAAAGACAGAAAAGGAGAATGTCGTCAAAGAGCCCGAAATTGATCCAGCAAAGTTGAAGGAGATGAAGAGAGAGGAGCAAATTGCAAAAATGAAGCTGGCCTTGGAAAGGAAAACCAAGTTAGCAAAGAAAGCTGCAGCCAAGGCAGCTGTCCGAGCACAAAAGGAAGCTGAGAAGAAGCTTAAAGTGATTCTTTCTTTCTTTCTTTGACATGTTTTAGTTTTGGCTCTGTAATGTAAAGTTGGTTCTTTATTTTCTTTTAGGAGCGTGAAAAGAAAGCTAAGAAGGCGGCTGCCGCCTCTGCTCCTGATCCCAATCCCGAGGAACAACCAGCGAATGTTGCAGTGGAGGCTACAGAACCAGAAAAGTTAGATGAAAATGATGATGCCCCAGTGGCAGTGAAGGAAAAGGTCCAGAAAGAGAGTAGTGTCAGGTCCAGGGGTCGAACCAAAGGTCGCGCCTCGGTTCCAAAAGTTACTTTGACGAAGAAAAGGTCCAACAATTACTGGGCATGGGCTGCATCTGCTGCTTTGTTACTGTTGCTCTTGGGGTGCTCGGATACTACTATCTTTACTAGTTAAGCTTGACGGTCGAAAGAGTTGTAAACCAATTTTCCATGGCTAGGTTTGTGAGGGTAGCCAAGTTATTTCTGGTCTACACATCTCCTTTGCAGGGGATCAAACACACCATAGCTATGTTTGTGCGTAGTTGCTGTTGTTAGGGAATTCTGCGCGTGTACGTGTTAGTCTTGGTGATTTTTCAAATTTTGTTTGGATTTTCACATGTTACGGGAAGCTCTTGCATTTGTTTTTTTAGTTAATTATTAGGCAGAACGATACTGTTATAAACATGCTGGAAATTTTACTTTCAGATCCTATAATGATACAGAATCTCAGGAGTACTTGAGGTTGGTGGTGGAATGAGGACCTTATATCATTTTTTTTGGTCAAAGAGGACCTTATATCCTTCACTTCTATTAATTTCAGTAAAGCAGACTAGCACTGGATTGTTGAGTTATGCATTACATGTATTATGCTCAATAATCTGTGTCAACTGCAAAATTGATTACTTTCACTCTACCAGGGCGCCTAGTGTTTGTTTGTCAACTACAACATTTTTCTCACATATTCTTAAATATAAAAACACTTCTTCTAATCAGCTAAAAGAAACACGCAATAAACTAAATGCTCATGCCAAACTTCATGGTCTTGGACCGTGCTGTGATTAATTTTCAGCTAGTATTTGATATATCTTCTATGTAAAAATAATTATTTTACATATTCATCTTATTCTGTATATAATTATCTGATATATGATATTATTATGTTAGCTTTGGGCATAATAATATCACGGAAAAACAAAAAAAGATCTGATAGGAGTATATCTTTTAATGTATTTTTTTAATTTTGAATTACCTGCATTATTTTAAGGAAAAAATAAGAAAATAATTTTGAAATTGTAAAATTCGAAATCAAAGATTCCCCCAAAAAAAAAAAAGAGTGATGATTTACTTATCAAATTTCGTTATTCCCTTATCAATTCTTGGTAACAAATATGATTTAAGATTTTGCAATTTCAAAGTTTTTTTTTTTCTGTCTTTTTCCCCTATTTTAATTTAATATGAAAGAATTTATAGTAGTACTTTCCTCTGGTCCTTATTATTATAAGTTATTATAAGCGCACCAATTAACAATTCTTATAAATCAAGAAAAACAGTTAAAGTTAATAAACTTGTCCTAAAATTAAGTAATTTTCAATATTACCCCCTACTAATTGCATTAAACTATTAATTATTACTCGCCCACTATCCTTATTAATTAGGGCATATATGAAAAAAAAATAATTAACGCTCCTTGAGAATAAACAAATGTCTTATAAAATGGATCAAATACATTAATTGATGATATACTATTTAAGTATTTATAAATTATAATTTTGAGCCACCCCGGCCAATTTAGGACTGTAGGTGCTGTCGTGTTGGGAAAGCGCCCTCCGCCATGGCGGCCACTTGCTTTGGAATGCCCCGGTGTCTGAGCAACGCAGCTCAAGCTTTTGCTTTCTCTACTTTTCTTCGTTGCAACGCTGAACTCTCTTTTCGGAGGACCATTTCTTCTGACCCGTTCGCTGTTTCTTGTCCTTCAGGTCTGGACTTATCCTTAAGATTTTTCCTTTCTCTTTTGTTTTTCTGATTTCCACATAAGTGCTCTTTGTAATTTTATGCTCTTCACATAGCCATTAATTTCAGTTATTTACAAATGCAACCTATCGGACTTCAATTAATATTGATAATTTAACATAAACGGCGGGGGCTTCTGGTTACTGTAATCAATGGCCTGGAGATACGTTCTGTTCTTGGCCTTACTTGAGGATTCGAAGAATGCATCTTTTCTCCTTTCATTCCACTTCCTTTTCAAAGCTGCATACATTGACTACAGTGCTAACTTACTGATATGGTAATGAATTAGTTACATGAAAAAAAACGGAGTATTGATGTTTGATAGGGTTTCGTACTGCATTTGAATTTGTAGTTTTTCATTTTATGAATATAAATACTAAAAACCTTAACAGATTCCTAAGGCACGTTTTCACCACAATATTTCAAAATATTTACGAATATTGAAAGTTTATATAAACTGAGCTGAATGGACGTAATGGGGATTGGTGACTGATAAGAGGGTCTCTTAGTTAGGTCAGGTGTTTAGAGGTTTCATCAGATTCCTGGGATAAATTATCACTGGTAGCTGATTTGGCTGAAATTGACAGTTGTGCGCGCGCGTACCCAAAAGTCATAATCATATTCCTTGCCACTCCCATTAGGCTTTAGCATGAGGGCATGTGAAACACCTTGTCATAATAGAGGCCCTTGTTGGTTTTTAACATAAAAATCTAAAAAACAATAGAGGCCCCTGTCAATTATCATTGTCAGTAGTGATGCACATGCCAGATATATTTTGCATTCTGGTAATAATTATGGCAATAATAATGTATAGCTATATATTTTATCTTTCACTTGCTTCCCTAAACATTAAACAACCGACCACTTTCAAGTATTATCCTTTGATCATCTGTTTGAAAGATGCTTAATAGGTGATGGCACGACATGCACGGCATTTTCTTCAAAGCTTTCGAACAGCTGTTCATTATTATATTATTTATGCATTAGTTGTATGGTAGATTTCTTATTTTCATCTCAATTATGACATATTATTCACATTTTTAATGCTTTGTGATGTGCAGCTTCAGGTGTAAGCCAGAGAGCACAAGCTTTAAAAGGACAGGAAGGTGATGTGCTGCTCAGGGGAGTAAAAGAGAAAAGCACAATAAAAGAAGTGAAGCATATCCTTGAGATGGTACCATGCTTCCTTTCTCTTCATTCTAGATTACCTCAATCATCTCTTGAAATCCTTGGAAGTTGATACTCTTTCTTTGTCTTCCCCGTCTTAAAAGTCTGATAACTTAGCAGTTACATTGGCTGGTATAATTAAGTCAAGGTGGTCCTCTGACGACTGTATTTCTTAAAATTCTTAACCCACTAATCAACATGATTTGGCCAAAATGTGTTGAACCCCCACGAGTTTAGCCTGTGCAGTGAATAACACTTATCTTCAAAACTTTCTATTGGATCTCCGAACTTCGAATTTTATGCTGACAATTCCTTGTTAGTGAGTTTTTTTATTTCACTAGAAGAAGTGTGACACTTTTGGAAAATTATTTGTACCAAAGATTGATTTTGGAGGGGCTCCATACAATTAGAGACCCCGCCATTATGTTTGTAACTTAACTGATTCATTGAGTTATCCGTACTAAATCGGAAGTTGTGTTGTTTGGGAGTGGGGGGTTCATTTGCAGGTCAAGGGGTAATTTGCATCTGACCAAAATTTAAGGGAGTTATCTGAATTGGGTTCTATTTAATTCCTTACTTGGTTGTCAGCTGTCGTCCGTTTTATTATAGGCTCAAAGGGCATCATCAAGACAAGAAGTTCTTCATACGAATTTCCTTACCCCACCAGTGCTGAAGGAATCTATGGAAGTAGTGGGAAAATTATCAGGTGTGAAAGCAATTGCTCAAGGAGGCTACCCGCAGGTAAGTATCTAGATAAGTATTTTCTGTTGCATTAGGACATAAGTTATCTGGGCTTGTATATAAACATAAACACAATTATTCTTCAGGCCGAACGCTGCCGGATTTCTGTTGGACATCCAGAAGAATTGATAAGTGACCCAGATATAATTGCAGCATTGAGGTAAGTCTTGTAAATTTTATTACTTAGTAAACTTGCTAGCTCACCAGCACCGATTTTTAGGTTTCTAGATCCCTTTCTAATATTTACCTAAACTTTCTCTTTTCAGCATTACTGGAAACTTTCAGTTTGAACCTTGTTCTCATGGCGACTTCCTTGGTGCAATCCTTGGTACTGGAATCACCAGGGAGAAACTTGGAGATATAATGTTGCAGGTATTTTCTTCCCTTTCCGTTTCCTACATTGTATTACAGAACATTCTGTTTGAACTTGCTTTCAGTGAACAGAAGAAATCTTCTAGTAACAAATATTTATTAATACTACTAGTATGGATCCGTAAGATGTTTTATATCCAAATGAGGAACTGGAAAATCTCACAAGGAGCAGCTAAAGCTGGTTTCTAAACATCAGTACCGTTTTATGGACACATGTTTGAAATAAATTTGTGTTGTTTGTGTTAAAAACACTTGTATTTCCTGAGCCAATAAAAAATGGAACTCGTGCTGATGGAATAAACTTAAGCCAATAATAGTTCCAGTGGTAAAGTTGTGTTCCAAAATCTGTTCATATCGCTGATTTTATTGTGAATTTTCTATTTCAGGAGTTCTCCATTTGTCTCAATTTCTATTTCATTTCAGCTTATTCACAGCAAAAGCTCCTTTTTTAAAAAAAAATCTTTTTCTCCTCCAAACGGCATCCAATAAAAAATCATTCATCAAATGGATCTGAACAAATTGTAATAACTGTCTTAAAAATCAAATCTTTATCTGGATTCCAAAGTCGGAAGAAGGGTGACCAATTCCATATAATCTAGTAGTTGGATGAAATTCAAGTTATGGCCTCAGCTTGGGATTATGTTATCATATTCGCATGCATTCTGATTTCCATATCCAAAAGTGGCAGTTCTTCACCCCAACCCCCCTCCCTAGCGAAAAATACCTTTCCCCTTCCTTATAGACGTAGTGCGTAGATGCACAGATTTCAGTGACTTGAGTTGGTTTTTGATAGCGATCCAACTTGCTATGCTTTAATTTATTAGGAATTAATTTATTGTTTTGATTATCTTTTATCTTTTATTTAATCGAGTTTGTTTTAATTATATTATTTTTAGGAATATTGTATTAGATAAGATATAGTTGTTAGGATTATTAGTTATCTAAATCTTGGATTTAGATATATTTTTAGATTTCGTATTTGAATTTTGAATAGAGTCTACTCTTTGTAAATTATTATAAATAGGCCTAGTGCCTCATCAATAAAGCATCGAATATTTTAGAGAGTAATTAATCGGAGTGTTCTCCTGGACTTTAGTAATTAGTGGAATTCCTAATTATTAGAGAGTTGGCTAATCTAATTGAATTCGCAAGAGTCTTGCGTCTTCTCGTAGATTAGAGTATATTCTACAGTTACCTGCCTTGTGTCTTAACATTTGGCATCAGAGCCATCAATTCCTGTTCACCATGGGCAAGACACGCTCCTCGCGCAGACCCTCCCAGCCTACGCCAAATTCGTCCCCACCACGCCAGCCAAATCCGTCACTGCCACGTCATGATCGCTCGGCTTCACCTCCGCCAGCCACGGACCCTCTGGCAAAAATTGTCGCACGACTTGACTCCATTGACGAGTTGCGGGATAAGGTGCTCGCTCTTGAAGCACGTACGGCTCACCGAAGACGTCGCAGGGGACGACGCCTCCTTCCTCCGATGATAGCGATGGGGGCACCGATTTTCATCATCGTCCTTCTCACCGACCCTATGCCAAAATCGATTTCCCAAAGTTCAATGGGGGCGATCCCCGGGGTTGGTTACTCAAAGCCGACAAGTTCTTCCAGTATTACCAAACGCCAGAAGAGGATAAGGTAGACATCGCATCCTTATACTTAGAAGGAGATGCTCTGGATCTTTTTTCCTGGCTGAACTCCCAAAGAACCATGCGATACTGGACGGACCTCACCCACGCATTGGAGGAACACTTTGGACCTCCAGAATTTCTCAACCCCGATAACACCTGTGTCAGATTCGCAGACGGGAACAGTTCAGGAATATCGACAGGAATGGGCAAAGCGTGTGTCTCGTGTCTCACAATGGCCGGAGCACTGCCTTCTTGGGGTCTTCTTGACGGGTTTGAACGAAAAAATATGCTCAGACGTCCGACTGCACAAACCGGGGAGTGTCTATCGAGCAGCCAGCCTAGCATTGGAGTTTGAACAAAGAACACAAAATTTTGAATGGCCCCAAGCCCATTGCGTCGTCAACCCAAACCCGAAACCCGACTGGATACTCCACGCCATCCACCCCCAACGGACCTTATCCCACAAGTGATGACAGGAAACTCGTGGCGTCATCGGACGCCAGCAAAAACACCCAGATCGCATCATCGGCGTCAACATTTCACCCCTACTCCAGTCGCGCAACGGCCGTGGACCCCGAGCATCAGCGCCGTCGTGAACGCGGTCTCTGTTTCCGGTTCACTGCGCTGTTCCGTCTGGGACACCAGTGCTCCGCAGCCCTAGAGGTCGACGAAGTTGGGGACCTACTCAAAGGCCAATGCAATAGCATCGTCGAATGCAATGTTGAGGGATGTTACGCAGATTTGGACCCCGATTGAAGAGAAGATGAAATAATATATATATTAATATTAATATTAATATTATTATTATAAAAAATATATTAATATTCCTGATTTTCGACTTGAGGACAAGTCGTTTTTCCAAGGGGAGAAATGATAGCGATCCAACTTGCTATGTTTTAATTTATTAGGAATTAATTTATTGTTTTGATTATCTTTTATCTTTTATTTAATCGAGTTTGTTTTAATTATATTATTTTTAGGAATATCGTATTAGATAAGATATAGTTGTTAGGATTATTAGTTATCTATCGGAGTGTTCTCCTGGACTTTAGTAATTAGTGGAATTCCTAATTATTAGAGAGTTGGCTAATCTAATTGAATTCGCAAGAGTCTTGCGTCTTCTCGTAGATTAGAGTATATTCTACAGTTACCTGCCTTGTGTTTTAACAGTTTTGCTACACAGGGCGAACAGGGTGCTCATATACTTATTGTTCCGGAACTCGTTGACTATGTCATATCATCACTGGGTAAGGTAGCGTTGTTTTACTGTCATTGTACTGTTTTTTACTGCTTACTTTTCTTCAGAGACATGTTACCAAAACAAACAAAAAAAATTAATTTCTGTTTTAAACATTAATGGTATATCATTACATTTCAAGGATGTGAATACCAGATATATTATCTATGTTTTTCTGATTGCATATCTCTTGTTTAGGTTGGTAACGTTCCTGTGTCTTGCAGCAAGATACCATTAATTTCTCTTGATTATGAACCACCAAGGTGCAACACTAGTCCTGGTTTCAACTTCTTAATGTAATAACATTTTTGTAGTAGACTACCAATTTTGTCTGCTATGCAGAACCAAGTCATTTAAAACCATAGAAGCATCCTTAAGAGTTGATGCGTTAGCAAGTGCTGGGTTCAAAATTTCACGTTCAAAGCTAGTTGATTTGATCGGGTAAGCAATTACTTACAAATTGTTCGATGCAAATGGTTCATTAGATTTTCTGCATAACGGGGTAAATCTCTATGAAAATTGCTCTGTTTATAAAGTGAACTCTGAACTTGTTTAGTCAGTAACCACACTTAGATAAGATATATCTACAATTTGCGTATGAGCTTAAATTTCTCTGGTCGAGTGTTGAGATGTTTTCCTTGTGTTCTTTTTTTGGGATGAACTTGTGCTATATTTAATTCTAGGGTTAAGGTGCAAAAATAGACAAATGCTTTTCTCAAAAGAGCGTCCAGTGGCAAATACTTTTTTTTGGCGCAAAAGTAGACACGTGGTTACAAAGTGGAGCAAAATTAGCGTTTGACCGTTAGTTGACCGTTATCTGACGCTGACGTGGCAGTGAGATCTGACTTCTCCATTAAAATACTGCCATGTGTTACTCCTTCTCTCTCTTCCCCGCCACGTGTATGCCCCTCCTCTTCTTCTCTCGACTCTTTTCCTTTTCCCTTTCTCCTTCCTCGTCTTCCCTCTTTCCTTTTCCCTTTCTCCTTCTTCGTCTTCGTCTTCCCTCTTTCTCCACCAAATCATCATTCGCCCAAAACCCATCTCTATGCGGAGCTCCATTGGTGAAATGTAAGGACATTCATGCCGTAAAAACCCGACGGATCTGTGGGACCCAATATTGCATCGCCATTGACGCCGAGAAGCAATCCTTCAACGCCGGCGAACAACAGAACAGCCCCCAAAACACCATCTAACACCACCCACCATCACCTCCATCACAACGGAGCTTCAAAGATGAGCCCAGTAATTTTAATCGCCATTATAGTCGGTGACGTTTTGATTCTTGCCATAGTGTCCCTTCTTTTATATTGCTGCTTCTGGCAAAATTACTCCGCAAAATTGAATCAAGGAAACAGATCAAAGCTTCTAGAAGGCGAGAAGATCATGTATTCATCAAGCCCACACACACAAACTGCATGCATAACTGGAAAAATGGAAAATGGAGGCGAAAATGGTGTTTGCCAAGGTTGAGGTCGCCCACGGTGACAGAAGGTATAATGCCAGTAACAGAGAAGGAAGACGATGGTGGTTGATGGAATTGGTGCGAGAATGAAATTGGAGAAATGTCCGAGCTTCTCGTCGCGTCTCTCTTTGTCCAAATCTAGACAGCCGAACGACGTTGTGGTGGCGGACGACTGGTGAATGGAGGTTGAACGACGTTTTGGGATCATGCAATTTCTAGGATGGGATTATTTTGCGCGATTATTTCCTTCCAAAATCGATTCCTCTGTATCATCTTTCTTTGAGTTCTGAATGGGATTCCAAAATCAATTTTGCGTTGGGTTTCTGATTTGCGATTCTGGGTATGGGTATGGCTTTGTGATTTGTTTCTTTGAGTTCATCTCCTTCGAATCCATGCCACGGAGTCGCGATTCTCGTCTGGGTATGGGTATGGGTATGGGTATGGTTTCGATTTGGGGCTTCGATTCGGTTCTCGTCTGGGTATGATTCTCATCTGGTTCACCTCTCATGGCAGAGAGAGAGGCTATTCTCGTCGGGAAGAAGAAGAAGGCGCTGGTCAAAATGCAAATTTTGACCAGGACTTAAATGAAAATTGTAAAAGTTTGTAGAGGGACTAAAGTGAATTTTTGAAATGCATCCGGGTTGAACTGTAATTTATAAAACATTTCTATCCACGTCATCTTCCACGTCATCATTTTCAGTTCAGAAAAAGTCAACTAACGGTCAAACGCTAATTTTGCTCCACTTTGTAACCACGTGTCTACTTTTGCGCCAAAAAAAAGTATTTGCCACTGGACGCTCTTTTGAGAAAAGCATTTGTCTATTTTTGCACCTTAACCCTTAATTCTATGTTAACATTGGATTTTCACCACAAACCTTAATATATGTGTTTACATGAACTCATGCTTGTAGCGATGGGGCTGTTCGTATTAACTGGATCCCTGTCACCACCAAAGGAGCCACGCTCAAGAGTGGAGATATGGTATCTGTTAGTGGAAGGGGAAGATTAAAGGTACGATGCCGATATTTAAAGAAGACAAACACCATCTGAACTAAGCTTGATCTTATCCGTTCTTTAAGTGTGGGAATTTGAATATCCCGATAGTTTTTCTGGACAGTTACTCAAATTGCTACGCTTTATTTTTGATGCAGATAGGAGAAATAAACTCAACAAAGAAAGGAAAGTTTGCAGTGGAGTTGATTCGGTACTTGTAAAAGGTTTTGCATGAGCTCATGTTTAATTCCATCATCTTTCTTGTAGTAGTTATTCTCAATTGAATGAGATGATCCCTCCTGTGGAAGGCATGTTCCCCTCAGAAAATAGCGGAGAGAAAGAGCTTCAATCATTTGTAGTGAAGATTGTGATTATAGATGAAAATTAGGTTAGTGGATCAAGTTGCATATGAAAGTCGGGGAACTCTGGTTCATGTTACGATGCTAGCATCTGTTGAAAGGCATTGGTCGTATATGGAAATTATATATATACTCTATAAGACATATTTACCTAATTTAATTACAGTGAGGAAATTAGCTGAGTTAGTTAATATGACATGTATTTACTAAAATACCAGAGTCATCTTCCTTAATTCTCCCTTTCCCTTTCCTCCTTAATTATTGTTGAGGGAGGATCAATAGGGGTAAATTAGAAAATTTGTGACAAATATAAAAGCTATGTCCTATATTTAAAACTGAAATCAACTCTAGTCAAATATGTCTTATATTAAGGATTGGAGGAGTATATATATACTCTATCGGTTTTGAATATAAGACATATTTATGTAATTTGATTATATTAAGGAAGCTACTTAAGTTAGTGAATATGATATGTATGAGCATTTTCTAAAACACTCTAGTCATCTTTATCAACTCCCTCATCTTTGATTGTTGTTAAGGGAGCATTAATAGGGATAAATTAAGAAAAGATTGACAAATATAAAAAATTTATATTATATTAAGACTAAGATTAATTCTCCAAATATATCCTTATATTAAACAGGGGATGCAGTAAGTTTTGTAGCCCAAGCACAAGAGAGTCTAATAAAAAAAATAAAAGGAAAGACATAAAGAAAAACTAGCATGTTGGATGGCAGAATCCTTAAATTTATAAATTGTACTTATGGGACTTTCCGGATTGGGGACTCATGACTTCATGAATTGAAAAAAAGGAAGTGCAAGAATCGAATTAAGTGGAACACATATATTACTCTTTCGGTCCTAATTATAGAAATACTTTTATAGTAACTAAAGTGTTCCTATAATTAGGACCGGAGATAGTAACTAGTAGTAAACAAAATTAAGCACCTTGCAAAATCAAATCAATTGTGAATGTTTTTAGGTCACTTCATTCACTTATTGAACCCAACCCTATTATTATTCCCTTATACCCCTTCATCATGTAATTTTTTTAAGAAATGCGGAAAAGAATGTATTAGTATCCAATAAAATCTTTAAACACACCGAGATGTAACCCTCTAAATCTCAAAACTGATAAAGAGTTGAGACTTGAAAGTGTAGAAACCCTAACCTTCCAATAAATAAACTTATCTTCTGTTAAATTTCAAGCATACCCACAAAAACCATTGTCACAAGAAACCCCAGGAGAACACTTGTTGTTACACTTGCCACAATGGCTTCCATCATTGAAGAGCAAATTGGTGCAAATCCCATTGCAGCACCGTTCTCCGTGCTTACACTTATGACCACACTCTCCACAGTTGTTCTTGTCACTAAGAACATTGCGACAATGCTTCTTACAGCAGAAAAGCAAGCCTGTCCCTTTGCTTGATCGTATCCCATTGCAGATATTATGAGCTACACTTGAATTATCACAGTGCCTGCCTTTCTTTATAATCATCTTGCTCGCCAAGAACCTGCTTCGTGTTCTCGGGTGAGAAGATAATGGTGACTCAAGAACGTACTCTTCTTCTTCTTCTGTATCTGTTGAGAGGGCCATTTGGGGATGAAGAGATAGAAGGATAATGAGGGTAATCAGAATAATGGTGGTAAGCTTCATGAGGGTCTTGGCCATGGTTAGCTATAGCTATAGCTTATTGTTTAGTTCGAGGTGTGTTATGAGGCTGAGACTTGGAAATTTAAACCAAGTTTTCTGATAAAATATTCCATAATCTTAGGCACGAAAGGTTTGTTTGCTTGGAAGATGCGCGAGAGTTAGTCTATTTTGCTCGTGCTAATTCTTTCCCTAAATTATCGCCTCAGCATTACTCTTTTAAGCTTTGATTAATTAGAATAAATTCTGCTCAAAGTTGCAATATAAACTGATAAAAAATCGTTTTAGCTTCACATATCATTATAAATTATCGTCCATGAAAGGTTATGGCTTGACTGAAATTTAAGGTATTATATCAAATTACCGTAGTTAACTGCAACTAACAAATCACAATAAAATCAATAACAATTTAAATGTAATTAAGTGTAATTACAGTTAAACCAAAAGGTTGCTTTTCACCAATTTTTTTTTTCATTCATATAAATGTCATCTAAAAAGAGTTATACATAATTTCTGCTTATCAGCACAGCAAATTTAATACTTATTTATTCTAAACTATCGCATTTTCATAATTAGATTTACAGATTTAATAGCAGTGTTGGTTATACTAAAAAAAGTGCTTGGATCACCAAAAAAAAAAAAACTAGTGCTTGAAATGTTCATTTTATAGTTTGACGAGTCACGGAATTCATTCATCTATAGTGAGCTATATATGCATTAAATATGATCTTCATATAATAGATATATTACCTCTGATCCTAAATATAGGACATAATTTGTAATATAAATTTTACACTACAAACTATATCCTATAGGATCAGAGAGTATTATTTTAGATATCATAACAACTCCTTTCTAAGCCCATAAAATAACCCATAGATGTATAAACTCTGGCAAAATTTATATTAACGGAATTTGAATTAAACTACTCCAGTTAACTCAACTCGAGTCGACTACCCCCAGACAGGAACTATATATATAAGCTGAGGTGGTTTATCTTCAACAAGACCTCGTAATTTATCTTATCATTATATTACCTTTTTGGTTCATAGCTACCTAGGTAGGTGTGGAACAAACAAAGAAAAACGAAAAGAAACTCAAAAAAATGTAAAAAAGGAAAAATGTGAGATGAGGCGTGCATGTTAGGGCTAAGATGGTTGACCAGGAAATATAAAGGTAGCAACACATGTAGGGGATCTTGTTTATCGGCAAATATATTGACTTTTTAAGCCAATCACTTTAATTTGTAGGTCTCCTCTTCTGCCCAGTTGGTCATTATATATATCCCCCCTAATATTCACTACCATACCCTTAGAATTGAAGCCACAAACACACACACACACACACGGAATTCCAAAGTTTATATATAAGGTGATTATCACCAAATTAGTGTAAAGCATATTATTATAAGAGTATGAATATCTCAGCAGTTCTATGTTCATGTACTTTTAATTGATTTTAGCGAATTGTGGAGATAATTAAAGGGCCATTAGAGGAAATTAAAGGTCGAAGAATTCAAACCTTTCCTTCATCACCCCCACACATGTATGTATTAGTCATGACAGTTTGTAAGAAAAAGTGGAATAAAAAGTTTGATTTATTGTGAGAAAACAGAATTATATTTAATGCTTCCATTCATATTCTATTGAGAGGCATGCGTATCTATTACGTTCACTTATCTATTGACCTAGCGAGCGAGCTCTAAAATGTTGACCTTATAAACTAAGCTTTTTTGTTTGGCCTGAACCTTATGAACTAAGTTAGGGTTCGTTTTCATTGAAAAAAAAAAAAAAAGTCTTCTGATACTATTTATTCACGTTTGAAGCCAATGGTAGTTAGATTAGATTGTCAGTGATCATTATATTTCTGAACCTACATTTCAATCGCCTTGTTATTTGAATTCATATCTGCATCCGTCTAGAAAGAAAGCGTATTTGAATTTTACAGGCACATATATTATGCGACTTCTGAACATTTATTGCTAAATGTGACTTCACTGGGGAAAAAAAACCGGTGGCCTTGATAGATATATCTCGTGATCGAGAAGAGACTGGTTTAATTAATGGCCATTTTGAATAACTGTCTTAATGTCACACGCTCCTTAATAATTGGTGATTATCACCACATCTTTTTCTAAATATATAACAAGGTTTATAGTGTAGGAGTAGTAATTTATGGAGTCTTTTGACTGTTTGATAATTACCCTTCAATTTAATTTTTTTTTAAAAAAACTTCTAAGATGATGACGTGATGAAACATAATATATATAATATATAAGCGAGGGAGAGAAATCATATTGTTTTCACAATTTCAATATATATATATATGTATGTGTATATATAAATATAATATGAAGAAAGGCTAAATGAAGTCATTGGTGAAGGTCCCCTGTACAACTTGTTTGTTTAATTTGCTCCTATATACTCTTTCCTGTCCTTATTATAATTAAAAAAAGAAAAAGAAAAACACCTTTTAAAAGAAATAGATGGTCTTTATTATAAGTTATTGCAAAGTGGGGGTATTAATTATTTTTTTCAATATTACTTATATTTGAAATCTCATTAATTGCAATTTATAATGACTTTTTTTAGGTAATTCATAGTAATAATATGGGTACATTTGAAAGTTTTTTTTTTTTTCATTTTCAGATAAAAATAATAACCAAACCGCCTAGTTGTTTACACACAAACAATTAAGAATGGCAATTCCAAAATGGGTTAAGAGGCATTTTTACTTGGGAAGTTTTCTTTTTTAGGAGCAATTTTGTTTTGGAAGTTTTTTGGGGACAGTTTTATCTTGGAAGTGTAAAAAATAGAGTAATTTTGTCTCTACCGTTATTTCAGTTAATTTTGACTTTTACTTGACTAAATATGCTAAGCTGACAGTTTATATGTCATTCATGTCGTTTTTGTTAAGGTGCAAATTGATCTCAAAAGTTTTAGGTCTAACTTTGGAAAAAGATGAAGTACATGACGCATAGGCTTTCGGCTCAAATTTACACTTTAACAAAAATGATGTGGACTGTCATCTTAGCATATTTAATCAACTAACGGTCATAATTAATTAGGACAATAGCAAGGGCAAAATTACTCTATTTTTTATATTTGCAGAGCAAAATTGCCCCTTGACCCTTTCAAAATTAATGGATGGATTTATAATATACTCTTTCTAGTTCTATTTAAAAATGTTGGATATGACGGAATTACTGCAAGGTTTAAAAAATTGATTAACATTAGTTAAAAATAATAAGTATATCTTAAATAATTTTTTTAAGTATACCCTTATTTATAATTTATAAGAAGGCAAGTAAAAAAAAGAAATAAAGTAAATTTAAGTATCACCAACTTTTTAATTATATATATTATATACAAAAACACACACCCACATAGTTAACAAAGGGGAAGAAATGGAGAAAAAATCATTATATGTTTAGACAACTCTTATCGGACTCTTATAAAAAAAATGAAGATAATTTAAATTTCAGACTCTCATAAAAAGAATTGAAGGAATAGTAGTATAAGAATTTCAAAGTTCCAAGTGAACTTGTGAAGGCATTATTGTAATAACGTGACGCTCCAATTTCACACGCAGTCTACTTAAACATTTATAGCAATTCAGTGAAGTGTTACGTAAGAAAATTAGAATTCAATTCATTCAATATATAGCAGTTACGTTCAAGTTGTTCAGGTCAATGATTGGTTTGGTCAAAAGATCAAAACATTAATTTGAATACAAAGGATCATATATATTAAACTATATATCATAAATAAATTAAAACGGAAACATAATATATATATATTTTTAATTGACATGTAACCTACCGGGGTATGACCTGGTATATTTGCATCTCTGAATTTAATAGAAGGAAAGAAAAGGAAAGGTTTGGTTATTTCCATAATCCAAGCTATAGTAAACGAGGAATGTTTCCATTGTTTCCTCTCCATTTCCACCATTAGAAAATTTTAATGATTGAGATTTAATATTATATAAAAATATTATTATAACATTAAATATAATAAAATTCTATCATGGTAAATAGAATAAATCTCAACTATATATTAAAACTTAATTTGGTAAGAGTATGGGACGAAGACATTAATTAGAGAGAAAATAGCATAGAGATCAATAGAGACATTCATCTCTCAAGAATTAGGGTACGTATATGTTTTAATTGAGTTGGATTAATATGTAAATTTGGTAAGAGTATGGGGTGAAAATATTCCTTGAATGAACCGAAAACGAAAACAAATTAGACAAAAGAATTGTCATATTGGTGAGAGTAACGTATTCCTACTTGCTAACAATATTATATATATATATATATATATATATATATATATATATATATATATATATATATATATATATATATATATATATATATATATATATATATAGTTTGAAACCGGGTCAAACTGGTAGCTAGATATATGTTTATATATGTTGGAAAAAGAAAACCCCAGTTTGAATATGTATGTGCTGTGTGTCAAGTCGTATACACCAAATTAAAACCCTACTTTATTTCTTTTATTTGAGATTTTTTCTTTCCTTTCTTTTATATATAGAGAGGGATGTTTAGGGCAAAAGAGTCCTAATTAAGAGTACTTGGAGTGATAGGAGAAGGAAATTGCAGAGAAATGTAATGTTTGAGAACTTGGCTTTCCTCCAATTCCTTTAGTGTTCCAATTCCTTTAGTGTTCGCTTCCCTCCAATACTTTCAAACTGTATCGTTTTGGCGCAAATTAAGAGAGCTTCAGCCCTTTTTTTAAAAAAAATAAATAAATTCTTGGTGCTGAATTATACTAAAAGGATACCTTAGGATACTGACTGGTACTGAAAAAAATACTTCATGATCTTTAAAAATTATTTTAAAATGTATTTTTAGTACGAGTTAGTACCCTAAAATATTTTTTCGATATCCTAAAATAATTTTTTCAATATCATGAAGTATTTTTTTTAGTACCACTCAGTATCCTGAAGTATCCTTTTAATACGAGTTAGTACTCTTAAATATTTTAGAATCTTGAAAAAAATATTTCAAGGTACTGATTGGTACTAAAAGGATATTTCAGGATACTGACTGGTACTGAAAAAATGGTTCATAATCTTGAAAAATTATTTTAGGATCTTAAAAAAAATATTTCACGATACTGAATGATACTAAAAGGACACTTTAGGATACTGACTGGTACTGAAAAAATACTTCATGATTTTGAAAAATTATTTTAGAGTCTTGAAAAAATATATTTTAAGATCTTGAAAAAATATTTTAAAGTGTATTTTTAGTACGAGTTAGTACCCTAAAATATTTTTTTTTAAGATCTTGAAATAATTCTTAAAGATCATGAAGTATTTTTTCAATATTAGTCAGTATCCTGAAGTATCTTTTTAGTATAATTCAGCACCTAGAAATACTTTTTTTTTAGGGGAAAAAAAAGGCTGAAGCTCCCCTAATTTGCGCCGGGCACAGTTTGGAGGTATTGGAGGGTAGTGGACAGTAATAGAATTGGAGGAAAGCCAAGTCCAATGTTTGAGCCATTAAGGCATGCATGGGGTTTCATATTATTGATGTCATATATGGTCGAAAGCAATAATTAATAACATTAGGGCATGGTAGGGCCATTAAGTTTGACTAAAACTAGTGTTTTCATTTTCCTTTGCTTGAGAGAGAGGGCAGAGGAGGTTTCACAAGCAACACAACATACAAATTGTCCTTCAATCTCTTGCATCGTATTCTCATTAAATTCAATATAAAAAAAAAAAGGTTACATGTTATATATACTACTTTGGTCATATTTATAAGTCTAGTTTGACCAAATCTCATATACCAAGTAGAGGTAGTTGACGCAATGATTATGGGGTAAATTTTCAATTTTGCCCTCATTTATAATTAGATGCTTTTCAATTGTTTCTTCTCTCTCTATCTTCATGGGTATAATTAATATAGATAAAATTGTCACAATCTCATTTATTACATGAAACTGGACTTATAAATAGGACCAAATTTTTTTGGTCAAACTGGACTTATAAATAGGACCAGAGTGGTAATGGATAATGGATGGAAAAAGGGGCAAGTATAATATATAATATATAATTTCTATCTGAAGTCTCTATCCCGAGCCATATTCAAGAATAATGGAACATAGCTTTCAAGTGTTAATCTCAATATAATAGAAAAATGATTCAAAGGACAAAAGAGATAGAGGTGTGTTTCCCCTCACTTGATGACCCTAACATTATGTCTCCAAACACTGCCAACTTCTCTTACCCACTAAGAACCTTCCTTCCTTCATCTTTCTCTCTTTCTTCCTAATTTCCCCAATCTCCATATCTCTCTGTCTACCATTTCAAGTACACAAAATCTAACCTACTGTACGTACTGTATCCTCTTCTATCCAAATCCATTACAATCATATGTGTATATATATGCATTGACGGATCAGATCCTCAATATAGAACATTATTCCTAGGGTTAGATTTGATTATGTTGTATGTGGATGAGACGATTTGACGGTGACCATTTTATTTTACCTAGTTGCCTCTGATATCTGGTGCGTCCATTTTCATTCTGATGCATCCTTCTCATCATGCTAATTAATTTTCTCTGCCTTACAATTGACTTTAATTTAAAGACATGCAGTACCCTCTAATAATGACCACACCTTATATATGTGAGATGACAAGTCTCTTCTCTTAACTTCTACGTACTCTATACCATAAACAAGGAGGAGTGGTTTGAAAGTGAAAACATTTCTTACATTTTTTTAAAAAAAAAAACTCTACTTGACTAATATTTTCTTCGGACTGTGAGAAGTAATTATAAATATAAAAACGCACACATACAAATGAAATCATCATGAAATGACTGTTTAATAATTTCTTTTGAAATATATTTGAATTGAGATAAGAAAATTATTGAGATGTAAGAAAGTTGAAAGCTTTATTTCTTATATTTTATTCTTCCACTTTTGTTCAGATGCTAGCTAGCTATGTCCAAATTTAAAGACAAGGGAAACGACGTTTAGTTTTTTTTATTTGTTTCTTTTGTCCTGAAAATGATGTTCAATTTGAAACTAAGTAAGAAAAGAAAAATCAAAATTTGACTTATTTTTCACTACTTGTAACTTCAAAACATAGAAGATAAATGATAGCCATCAATTGGTACTACTTGATTAATTAGGCGTGAGTTAGAAGAACACCTCACCCAAATAAAGGGGGAAAGGAGGAAAATTGATTGCTAAGTTACAAAAAGTGACTGCAAAAAAAGCATATATATATATATATATAGACACACACACACGCACAGACAGTTGAGAATTGCAATTTTAGGTTATTGAGAAGAGAATGAAAGAGAGACAGAGAGAAAGAACCATAGCTATATATATATGTATACTATATACATCGTGGAATTTGGCCAACAAAACATGAAGTGTAAGCGTGACGTTGGTCAAAGTTTGCGGCTTAGGTAGCCTTCCGTGATAGAAGCTGAATAGTATTTTTAAGTTGTTTCTTGTTTTTACTTAAATGAAGATATTTGAAAAAGACGACGCTCACCACCTAACAGAAAATACTATAATAATATATCCAAGCTGTTGGAAAAAAATTAAAGATGAGGAAGAAGAAGTACATAAAGCTAAAACCCATGTGGCTGCTTTTAGGGTTACGTCCAGGCTGAGACCGGCCGTGACGGTGATCGAGATCATTAATTTAAACCCTCCTTAGCTTGGCGGACTCTTCAAAGTCACCCTTCTTCTTCTAACTATCATTTATTATTAACTCTCTCTTTAATTTAATATAATAATTACTTCTCTTTTTTAAATACTCTTAGTCAAGCCCCAGCCGCCCAATCACCTCTCTTCTTTCTCTCCTTATACTAGTACTATAATTCTTTTTTTTGGGCTCGAAGCGATTCCTTTTATTTTATATTATAGATATTATAGTTAATATATAATTCTATGTGTCATTAGTTTTAATTAAGCAGCTGATTTGTGGTGCCCAATAGAAACTCCACACTTGTTCATATGTTGTGGAAATTTGTGAGTTACAGTGCATGAATGCATGCATTTGCCAGAATACACAAACACACACGCGAAGATAATTAAAATGAATGACTCAGAGCTGGTTTTTTTGTTTTTGACCTGGCAGAGAGCTGGTCTGTTAAAGTTATAGATAGCATCCTCAAATTATTTAAATCTTAATTTTCTATGTGCCTTCAAGGTTAGTATTATTACATATATATTGGCACAAATATGCTCATTAATTAGGTTTTCGTATATGTCAGCTGTTTCTTTTTTTTGGTATCCCACCCGATTCATCAGGACCTTCGGTTCTGACTAATCCGGATTCGGGTTCTGCAGTGGCAATGACAACCCTCCCAACAGTGGTAGCTCCATACAAGGCAGATTATTACAAAGTGCGTTACCGCAGCTCATATGTCAATTGTTTCTAGACATATGTTATCACCATTTGTTGACTAATTATTCATTATTCAAAATAGACAAAGTAATTAAAGTAAGAATAATCTAACTAATTAATCAGCGCCCAACTTAGTTTAGTTTTAATTATATTCATATATTAGGTTATGCGTGAAAATTATCTTTATTGGCAATTGCTTTGACAAAAAAATTGGTCATATTTATAAGTCTTTTTAATTAAATGAGATTGTGACAATTTTGCCCATATTAATTATCCAATGAAAATAGAGAGAGAAGTAAAAGTTAAAGATCTCAATCATAAATAAGGGTAAAGTTGAAAATTTACCATAATCATTGAGTTAACTACCTCTCCTTGGTATGTGTGATTTGGTCAAAATGGGACTTATAAATAAGACCAGAGTGGTATCTTGTTATTGGCAATTGCTTTGGACAGCGCCGATGATTTATTTATAAATCTTTTTTAATTAAATCGCACGTAATAAGGAGATGTAGTTATCTCAATTATTATGGGGTAAATTTCCAACTTTACCCTCATTTATGAAGAGATATTTTTCAACTCTTTGTTCTCTCTCTATTTTCATTGGTACAATTATTAAAGGTAAAATTGTTACAACCTCATTTATTACCCTAACAATGGACTTATAAATAGGACCAGAATGGTATACACACACGCTACAAGTACAACCATATAATAATACTCCCTCGATCTGGTCCTCATTATAAGGCACCAACTGCCATTCTCGCGGACCAAGGAATGAAAGTTGAGTCATTAAATTGGTCAAAAATTGATAAATGTTTCCAGCTTTACCCTTAATTACTTTAATGATATGAACTTAAAGAGTTAGTTAAAAATGAGAGTATAATGAGAAAATAGTAAAAAAATGAGTTAGTTAAAAGTAGTTGGTATGTATCTCATAATAAGGACCAAAAACTGATGGTAGTTGGTGCCTTATATAGGAGTAATTATTATAATACCTAATAGTTTTATGATCATTATTGTTTCCAATATAATTGATCAGAATAAGAAGAAACCATATGGAAAGGGAAATCGAATTTCAAAAATGTCAATTCAAAATTTTTATGAAGTGCTGGAAGGTATTGAGAATTCAGCTCTTATCTTTCTTTCTGAAAGAATTGTGACATATACATAAGTGACTTTAGAATATGATGATCAAATATTATTTGTTGGTGAAGGAGAGTGATATATATGCCAATTAATTGGTATTCCTAGTCATTATTCTTTGATGCTTACTCATTTCCCACTCACTGGGTGGCCTTGGTATCTCTCACTTTCTTCCTCATTTCTCCATCACACACACATTTCTTAATCAATTCCAAAATCTCCAACACAACAAAAGCCTCCAATATTTAAAAACAATCTCTTCATTTTCAACGGCTAAAAGCCTAAAACTAATAATCCACCCAGTCATGAGTTGTGCTGATCTAATTAATTCTATTATTAATTTTTCCGGCTTCCTCAATCCTCATCTCCATCGCTCCATTAATCATTCTGAGAATTCAATGTATAAACGATCGACATAGCTAGCTAGTAGTGTGCGTATATATATGCGTTGCTTTTCTGGCACTTAAAACCAGCAATCAAATTCATTAATTTTTTTATAACAGATGGTGTTTAAGAAGGGATTCGCACGATCTTAATCATAATTAAATCCTTAATGACGGCAATTAATTAATATTATACCAAAACAATAATAAAGCAAGGCGTGGCATTGTCTTTTATATGCATATATTGGCATTGGATCTAATGAATGGTCCCGCAGCTTCCCTGTCTTTTCTCTGATATCACAAGAATGTGATTCTCTTTTTCTTTAATTTAGAGTGGCTTCCCCCACTTTAATTAGTTTTTTTCTTCTTAAATCGTGGGAAAATATCTGAGCCAGTGGATATGAAATTTGGTGTCGCCAATAGAATGAAGTGATTGTTGTGGGAGAAATGAGTGTGTGAGTAAATTAGGATCCGACAAGTGCTTCTGCTGCACTTCGTTTTGGGAACCGAACTGATTCACTCTCACCTGCATTCAACATATGTAATTGCAACCATTTTTATCTTAATTATATATACCATTTTTGGTATATATAATCCTCCGTCCATTGTATTTTTTTTCAAAGGGTATGAAGATTGAATTAGAAGATCGATCCCACTTTGGGTTCTATTAAGATTTATTGTTTTTTACCCTTTTTTTTCCTAATTAATTTTATTCTTTCTTTATATTTTTCATGTTACATTCTCCTTCACGTTTTCTCTCAGTACTGCTATATTTCTCTCTCCTATTTGCTCCCTCATAAATAAGGGCATATTTTTTTTATTTTAAAAAAAGTCTATTTTCTATATATATATATAACTTATTTTAACTTATTTTTTAATTAAACTACATAATTCAGTTATCAAGCTCATATTCAAACCAAAGGGAGTAATGTAGTACTCTGCCATGCAAAATATAAGTCACTTTTAACCACTTTATTATTAGAACTATATATAGAGGCAAAACGGGTACAGAAACATTATTCTAAGTGTCTCATATATATAGATTTGGTGAATTAACAAGTGACTTGTATGTAGACCAGATAATTTTTTTTAGAAGATGACTTATATTTTGGATATGAAGGAGTATAATTCATCATATACTTATTACTTCCATTAGTCCTTATTTTAGGCACTCCCAACTAAGATGTGATTTAATTTTTTTCAATTTTTGGACCTCAATAAATAACAAGGGTAACGTGGGGAAAGGTAATTAATGAGACTGTGTTAGTGACTTATATTTGGAACCAAAAAATGCTTTTAGAAGATTCCCTATCATTTTTTTTTTGAGAAATTAAGAAAACTAATTTAAATTACTCCTTCCAGCACACGTATATATGTGTTATACATATATGTATATACGTGTGTTTAAATAACATGCACACATATATAATAAGACCATTATTATATATGCATGTGTGTGTTATATATATCTATATGTTTACATACACACACATATATGCATATATAATAAGACCATTATTTCAATTAGAAAGCGTGTAGAAAGTAAAATTCTAAGTCGGAAAGGTATGTGGTAGGGTCTATTGATTCAATTTTACTTATATCATTTTAAATTTATATAAGGGAATTTTAGAAAAATGAGTTAAATTAACTAATTTAACTCTTCTTTTTAATCTCCCAAAAATCGGTTAAATATGTCTTATAATTAGGACCAAATGGAGTACTACCTCCCTTATCTTTTTCTTAAAAAAAAAAAATTGGCCGCAATCCTAATTATAGAAATACTTTTGTAATACAAATTGTACTATAAAAATATTCCTATAATTAGAACCGGAGGGAGTATAACATAATTAATTATTGATGGTTTTGTTTTATACCCTTATCTTTTTCTTTAAAAAAAATTTGGCCGCAATATTGGGTGATCAGAATAATAGACTCACGAATACAGAAGTATTAAAACGTCACTTTGCCTCTTCAATCTGAGAATTAAATAACAGCTCACATAACTTTTATTGTCCCCTTCAATTCGTGGTAATTAAGGTGAGTTTGTATTATATATTTGAGATGAACAACTTCTCAATTCCATGGGGATATTAAATTTTTTTCTAAACAAACTACATCAAACATATGAAAATTAAAAATACATATTTAAATAATTAAAATAGAAAATGATATTAATTTTAACATAATTTGGTTTTATATATATATTGGTATGCATTTAGAATATATGATAGGATTGTACAAGAGTAAATGTGCAAAAATAATAATAATGTTTGGGATAGGATATTGTCACTACCACTTTTTCACCGTTAGATCAGAATCTCATATACCTTTATCATTTCTCTCTCCTATTGAGATTCTGATCTAACGGTGAAAAAGTGGTAGTGACATTGGTAGTGATAAAAATGGTAGTGACAATATCCTATCCCAAAATATTTTGCACCTAACAAAATTAATATTTGATGGGTGTTAAAGTAGTAATAAACAATTTTGAAAGTAGTTAAATTGAGAACATTGTTAAGTTTGATCACTTTTGTAGGTAATTTCCGTCAAGTGGAGCCCACTACTTATAACGATTAAAATGGTCAAATTTAACAACGTTCTCAATTTATTTACCTTAAAAACTATTTATTATTACTTCTGGATCTAATTATAGGAATATTTTTATAGTGTAAATTATACTACAAAAATATTCTTATAATTAAGATCGGAAGGAGTACTACTTTTATACCCTCAAATGTTAATTCGGCTAGTTGGTCAAAGTGCAAAATATTATTTTTATCTTTACAAAATCACCCACTATATAATCTATTGAAGTATTAAAAGAAAAGTTCTTTCTTTTTTCCTGGGTGGTGCGAGTGGGATCCTTTTTGTTTTCAGAGTAATTTGTCTTGTAGTTAGTGAACAGTTGACATCCTCAGGAGATGTGACCAAAGCCTCTCCAATTGGACACTTGTCCCTCACTTTATTCTTCCTTCCTCTCTCTTCAACTCCAAATCTATAATAATACATCTACATATACTCTATATATTTTTCATCTGAGGCTTAAAAATTTAGAAAATTCTTAATATAAAACGATATTAATGAAAAAATATATATACAACGCAGTCTTGCACAACAAAAATAGCATCTATGACTATATTTTTAAATGAGTTGATACTATTAAATGATTTTTCATACTTAAATATAAAAAAACATAATTAATTTGTTTTATTACTTTCAGCATTAAGATGAATGATCACTCGTTCGCATCTACAACAGACATGAACCTAATTATTACTAAATCCCTCAATAAACAACCAGTTTAAGCTTTAAACTTTGATTATTATGGTGAAAAATACTCCTACTTGGATCAGAATATAGGTGACTTTCAACTACCTTATCAAAATTTAAAAAGAACACAATCAATTAATTCAATTTGTGTTAAATTGAAATAATTTTCTAGCTTTGCCTCCTATTCAAATCTGTCCCGCAACATGGATGTCAACCATAATGTGTTACTTGCAAGTAAGGACTCCAAGGAGATTGGAGGCACAATCATCAGGTCAGCTCGATCATGTGGCTCCTAATTAATGTTACCCACAAAACAATCTTCTCTCCATTGCACTTTAAACTTTGCCTTTGATCTTCCTTCAACCTCCTGGGATTCAGTCTTATGATGTGAATCAACCACTACAACTCAATCATGGTTGTTGTAAACAGTCAATCCAATCTGAATCCCAAAAGTGTCACTCTACTACAGCTGGTCCTACTTAACTCAACACCTCACAACATATCAAGAGACAAGCATGTTGCTTCTTCTTCTCAAATTGAAGTGCCCTCCCATCTCTCCCTTAAGGTCAAACAAGATAATTCTTGAACCAATGATATGAATTCATTTATGGATCTTCATCAGATCAGAGACGTTGCAGAGATTGCGATAGGAAATATTTACTATATGCTATGCCATTAGTACAGCACAAGAGTCTCCACCAGTCAAACCCGCTCACTTATTTTAAACCCTTTCTAATCACTTTCTTTCCTTCCTAGTGAGAGAGAAACAGATTCCCTCAAATTACAAGTTTCAACCCTCCATCCATCGTATTTACCCATTTGCCCCTCCTTTTCTCCCTCCCTATAAAAATATCCCTCCCCCCCGCTCCCAAGCTCTCATTTTCTCTCCGCTCTCCGCCACCCGCCTCCGGCCGAGCGTTCCCTCGGCTCACTCCAATGGAGATCATGTCCAAGTCTCTGGACAGAGACAATCAGTCTTGTATAGATTCTCCGAGAAGCAATGCGAGCACCACCACCACCACCAATGGTGCTGCCCAGATTCCGACGCCTCCTCTCACCCCTACCACTCCCACTTTCCCCAGATCTGACTCCAATCCCTATCCCACTACCTTCGTTCAGGCCGACACTTCCTCCTTCAAGCAAGTCGTTCAGATGCTCACCGGTTCTTCCCAACCACCGTCTCAAAATCATCATCCTCCTCCGCCGTCCTCCGCCGCCAAGAATTTCAACATACCTCCGGTCAAAACCGCCCCCAAGAAGCAGGGATTCAAGCTCTACGAGAGGAGGAACAGCTTGAAGAACAGTCTTATGATCAACACCCTTGTTCCTAATTATGCTCATACTTCTGGCTTTTCGTCTCCCCGCAAGCCTGAGATCTTGTCGCCGAGTATTCTTGATTTTCCGTCGCTGACGCTCAGTCCCGTCACGCCGCTCAACGACGATCCCTTTGACAAGTCATCGCCGTCGCTCGGGAATTCGTCGGAAGAGGAGAAGGCCATCGCCGAGAAAGGGTTTTTTCTCCATCCCTCGCCCATGTCCACTCCCAGAGACTCCGAGCCACAGCTCTTGCCTCTCTTCCCCCTCACTTCTCCCAGAGTCTCCGAGTCCCCTTCTTGAGCTTTTGATTGTTGTTATGGCTGACTCCGATCCTAGATTATTGGCTTTTCGAATGATTCTCCAAAAAAAAAAAAGGAAAGAGGTATAGCGCTTGGTCTAATTGTAAAATTGGCTTCTTTTAATTCCATGAAATTGCGAAAGCCCTGTTTTATTTCACACCCATGGCATGGATACACTTTTTCCTCATAGATCGAGTCTCATAGATTATTATGATCATTATCATCTGAATCAATCAGTGTTTTGACTGTGTTTCTGTTGTAACCACCGATACCATAGAATTAGTTTCAGAGGAAGCGTAGATTAGAGAGAAAGAGACTGGACTCGGGAGAAAAGCGAAGAAGAGGAAGGTGGGTAGGTCAAGTTAATGAAGGTTGAACAAGTCACCCTCCTTTGAGGTTGGCTGTTGAAATTTCTTTCTGAAGAATTAGTTTTCTAAAGTTGTTCGAACCCAAATTTGATTTGATCATTTCTTTTTAGTTTTTCCTTTTCTCTCACTCACTCACCTTCCATTTCTAAAACCAAAACCTTCAACTTCTCCCTTCTGACGAATGGTAATTTTTTATTTTTCTACGCAACGCTCAAAAAATAGTTGTACTTATATTTTGAGGGATAAGAGCATTGGATGTTTGTACCAAATATAATTCAATTATATTCTGACATCATATATGTTTTGTTCTCGCAATAATAATATCAATGTCAATATTCGTATTCGTATTTTTCTTTTTTAATTTATGAGTCATCGAATCTGAATTCGTCATGCCTGGCAAGTATTGATCCAGAACTTGAAATGATATATTTTTTTTAAAAGAATATATTTAATTATTTATATCAAAATCAAATTTTTGAAACTTTTTCTGATAAAAGGATAAATCTAGACATGAAAGGAAAAAGGGAAAAAGGTCAAATAGTATCAAAGACACAAAATTTAATTAATTGAAAGAAAAAAAAATAAACGGAGGCAATCAATGATACTAGTTGCTGAATTTCTGACATTAAGGTCCAGAAAGCAATTATTAATGTTTTTGATTCAAACTAAGAACTAAAGCAGCCGTATTTCTTTAATATCTTCTCTCTTTTTTGTTTTTTGAATTTTGGGGGTCTATCTAGGATTGTAAGGAGAGCAACAAGTCAAGCAAGATTGACAAAATGACAAGAGAGGAAAGGCTAAAGATGAAGAAAAAGAGGAAGTGGGACTTTTGGTTGGAATGGTGATGATTTGAGAAAGTTAAGATAAAAGAAGGAAAAAAAAAGAGAGAGAAGAGGAAGGAGAGGGTAATAACAAAAGCTGAGGAGAAATGTGAAGACTAGGCTTTTGCTTTAATGGTGAGCCCCATTTGGACTTTGTTTTGTCATTTAGGGTACAAATTGGTTTAGGTTGGACCCAATTGTTGGTACATTGAACTAAAAACCGGCAATGTTTTTTTTTTCTCCCAGTTTTTCTGCAACTTGGACCTCACTTGCTGCACGTTTCTCTCTTCACTTTTACATTTATTTTTTATGACAAAGATAGCAGTTAATTAGGTTGTTTGAAAAGAGACCAAGTTAGCTATGATTGGCGACAAAGTTTTAAGGTCCTTCTTTTTTTAATAAAAAATATTGAAGTTTGTTATGGATTCACATTAGACTCATTTACGGTATGGCCCAACAATAAACAATCCGTATCAGAATCCGCCTATAATGAAGGAAGATCATAACCAACCTATAGTCAATGCTATAAGCAAGGAAGGTTCTAATCAAGGATTTCGACCTAGATATGACGGCACAATACTTGGGTTATAAGGCGCACAGGGCCTATGAGTTCAAATTCTACAGGTAAATTCTATAAATAAGAGGTAAACCCTAAATGTATGATTATTCTCTATCAATTACTATTTTGTCAACATACCACACTTTTTGGCTAACGCCTATTCGTGCATAGCGATCTACTATACTCATAGGTATCTGATTCGTAGATACCTAGGAGAGAGTTAATCTATCCAATATCGATATACTAGTCCATTGGACTAAACATCTGTTGTTCTTATACAGAAGAAAGTTTAAAAAATATCTCTTTCTACAAGGACCTTATCTTCTAACTCAATTAATTATAAAAGATCAAGGGTTAAAATGTCAATCACTATGCCAATAGGCATGTAGTCTAGTAGCAGGAAAGTTCCTTGTAAGTGAAAAGTCGCTAGTTTGATCCTACTTATAATCTCATGACATTAGTGTCTGCCATTCTTACTAGAAAAAATGTCAATCAAAATATAGAGAAAAGTGAGTGAACGTTGAAACCACTCATTTGTAATTGGTAGAAAAATACAAACATGTGAATAAAGCGAGATACTAATCTCCCAGGACTGGCTGGTGAAGGACATTTTTGTTCACCAGTAAATTTTTCTTTAAAAAAAAAAATTGTCAGGGATTTTAGTCATTTTATAAAAATTTAAAAAAACTTGTGACCTTTAATTGTCATTAACTCCTTAGAGGGTCTGTAATTGTCATTTTTTCCCTAAACATGTATGATCCTAACAAAACAAGCATTATTTATCATTTCATGTTTACTAAAAAATAAAAATGAAAGTCATAGACACTCATAAAATTGGAGCCTCATGAGAATTATGAAGCGCTCCTTCCAGCAAAGATACAAGAAAAACTCATCATAATTGACAGGCCTGTTTTAGTGAGCTTCTTTTGGTAAATATGCATTCATATGAAGTGTGAGAAATCTGTGGAAGAATTCTTCCCCAGCATCAAGAAAATTTTGCCCTGTTATGTGGCATCGAAGAATTGAGAAACTTAAAATTCTGTTTATTTATTTTTCAGCCACCTTGATTATACAATACCATAATGACGAGGTCAACTACGAAAACCATCCATTTAAGCAAATATCTCACACTAACATTTTCACTTAAGATGTCTAAATTACAATACCCAAGTCTATCAATCACTGCGATTCCTCTCAGATCTCCAAGAAGGAGTTGATGGTCTTGAATCCATGATTTTCAGGAAGAGATCCATTTCCAGGCCGAATAGAAATTATCACCTCCAAACCTGACATATGGAGTATTGTAACCGAATCAGTGAGAGGACAAATGAAAAGGTTCTTCTTATTTGGCCACATAACTGGAGTCTTAGGAAAGGCTGTCTTACCCTAACAGAGCTAAAAGAACATATCAATTACCTATTAATTGTATTTTGGATGGGAAATACTTTCTTGTCTACTGTTTTTATGACGACATGAGCAGATATATTTTCACTTTTATAATAGGGATCTTCTTCCCTATCAAGGTAATATTCAGATGCAAAGATGAAGTGCCCTTACTGTAATAATGCTATACCAACGGTTACCTTCATATTACACTTCAAGTAAATAAAGGGAAAAAATATTCTTATGGGATATTTGGAAGCTTTAACTAAAGAATTCAACTAAAGCACAACCCTGAAAAGCCTATTGTTTGGCTTCTTGAGGCGCCTATGAGGGGAGATTAAAAGCAATGGCTTATGATAAGACCTATTTCACATTTTTATCCATTTTTCCCCAAATTAATCTTATTGATAATCCCTCAACAATAATCAAAATTTGGGGAGGGGGGGATTAAGAAAGATGATCAAGGTATTTTAGAAAAAACATATTATATTAACTAACTAAACTAACATCCTTAATCTACTCAAATTAGTTAATTACGTTTTACATTAAGAACCAGAAGAGTATTACATAAGCTTTAAAGTAAAACACATACCTGCTTCCTTTGCAGCTGTAGCTTCTTGATAAACATCAGTCACAAACAAAATATCGGATGGTTTATCAACACCAAGAGATGCAGAGATTTCAGCGTAACTGCGTGCCTCTTTTTTGTTCCTGAGTGGGGGAAAAGACTCTAGCATGAAATGAGATAACCTTAAACAAGAACTGTCCAGAGGCAACAAGAAGTTGAACATTACCCCACAGTGGTGTCAAAAAATCCAGATAAATATTTTCTTAGGTCCCCAAATTTTGTGTTTCCAAATATAAGCCTTTGCGCCAACCTGCTACCACTAGAGTATATGTATACCTATCAGAAATAGCAATTAAAATATCAGTAATAGCTTGCATGAAAATCAAGTTAGACAGAATAAGTAACAGCCACAGGAATCAGTTTATGTAACCTTTATGCCCAAGTCATGCCACTTTTCCAAAGCTTTTGGTACATCATCAAAAACTATTCCCTTCAATTCATTATTCTCATAACCAGTTCGCCATATATGACCCTGCATGGCTAAATGTTAGCTATGTCGTCCATGAGAATCCAAAAAAGCACATAAGTCTGTTGAATTTAATATGATACCTGCAACTCTTTCAAGGCAGTGATCTTTCTATCAGCTTTAATCATAGCTTCTACATTTGCGACCAACGCAGTAATTACCTCCTCCTTCCCAGCATCATCAGGTGGCATAGGAACAGCCCCTGCAGCCCCTTGTTCCAGGTCACTTTGTACCTGAAATCATAATAAAAGGAGGTCGATGTTTTTAATTTTATGAACATACCATACACACACAACTCTCTGGTTTTCAATAAAAAAAAAAAATCATTACCCACTTGTTTGAGGTTCAATTATAGTCAGGGAAGGAAGGCTGGTCCCTGGCTTCACACTTCCCCTTTACACCTTTAAGTTTACTTTCTGGCTAATCATTCTCGGAATCTAGTTCAGTTCCTCCCATCAAAGCATAACACTCCACACCATTGTATTACAGTCCCATCACAGAATTAGAATACTATAGCAATACAGATCTAGAAATTTTACCTGGGATCGAAGTAACTTAATATCATCTCGAGTTTCAGGGGCATCATATGTAGCAGATAGATGCCTCCTAACATTGTCACGTGCATAAGGGAAGAGAACCTCAGAAATAAATGATATGGGAGTAGTAGTCCCTTCAATGTCAAGAACAATGCAACGCTGCAATATAGATAGACGAATAATGAACAAGCCAGTTCACAGGTATGGGAAAGAATGAATGCGTTTCATGCAAATAATGTACAAATTATCCATTTGCAACACCAGACGGAAGAGAATAAGGAGTCTGTTTCAGTAATTTTAAGGAAATAATACTAATGATAACCAAGTTTTAAGGTCTAAGGATTTAAATAGAAGGGAGGATTATGATAACTCACTGGGAGCAAATTAAGTTCCCCATTAGCTTTCCTTGCCTTAACTGACACATCTGACTCGGAATAAATGCTTTGACCACTTCTAACACTATGGATTGGACCATGATCTGGAGTAGACCAGTCCAATCCCATCTGGTGAAGCTTGATAGCAGCATCAAAGAGGTAGTGATAACACTCAGACTGAAAGAAAAATTATCAATTTATCACAAAGGAAGATATATAAACTACTTGAATGTCGAATGACATAAAGAGTTGAGCATTGTCTTCAGGAGAGCATCATTTCTTCAGGAACTTCTGAGCATATAGTTCAAATAAACATTGTAATAAGCAATTTTGGTTCCCTTCAAAGTTATTGTGAAAAATGCAAACCTGAGTTTTAGCATTGATCCATGAGTCTCCCCAAACATATATCCCATGGTTGCGAACAAGCACAGCTGTAGTTTTTGGGTAGGCTTCAATCTGAAAATTGGAAGTTTAGGTTATTTCAGTAAGCTATATCAAATGCAATAAAAAGACCATACAATCTAAAAGCCAAATTAACATTCATAAGAAAACTAGAAACATACAGCTTTAGCAAGAGATTCTGTAAGCTCATATTCATAGGCTGTGTTCTCTATAATAGGGATCACCAGTTCATCATAATAACCATGCCCCTTGATTCCTTTTATCATTTCCATGTGAGTGATCTGCAATTTGTGGAAATAAGCAGGACTATATGATATCATTGTAGAATGAGAACATTAAAGCATAGGAAAGAGATTCAACATAAAAGAGAAACTTTAACTACTTCAAGAAATCATTGGACTACATATATAATAAGCTATAAGTCTATAACAACACAAGAAAATTTCTGAAGGTAAAAAAATTACAAGGGTGTGAAGAAGGGGGTTGGCACAATTAAAAAGTTAGTTCACTTTATGAAGACAAAATAGTTAATTTATTTGATACAGTTATATACAAGGAGCTGGGCAGCTGGGCAGGAAGCCATATAAAATGTCTTTTTTATCATCCGATTCAGAAATCCTATGTTTTCAAGTTTTTCTTTGGATTTTCTCATCATTAACAAGAGGGATAAGAATATAAGTTTCAACAAGAGGCCCACTTCAGTCAGTGAGACATAATGCAACCATGATGTCCCATGCAGTTCCCAGATCTTACATTTTTGTATGGCCTCTACTTGATGTTCACAAGGTCACTAATTATCTTACACCCAATACCAATCTCAATCACCCTCCTACCCTTATTATTTGGATTTGATCACCAACATCAGTTAGAGATCTGAATATTACAAACGTACAAACCATGATATTGAACACGCTTCTTTAATCTCAAGACAGTACTTACTCGAAATTCTTTTGCTAGAGGGTTGATCATTGTTACAAGACAAGATTCTATCCCATGACTATGAATGACAGCCCCAGCACCACGCATTTGATATGCCTGGAAAGGAAGAAATTGCAGGAAGATATAAACCGCCGCCACTTTAATAATAAGTCCAGTATCATTGTTTACTGTCCCAAGGCTTTAGTGACTTCATTTAAAATCTTCAAAGCAAACTAACTCCACCTCTGTCAGAGATTAAAGTAATCAATCAATAGAAAGCAAATGAATTTTAATTACCTTCATGAAGAGTGGACCACAGTCAGTACATTTCGGAGGTTTATGAGGGTAAGGTTTAGGAGAAGGTGCAGACAATACCGATCCATCGTGGGACAGCACGTACATATCCTCTGGCTCCATTCTTTCCTTCTGCACACCTGCATATATCAGAAAAGAAAAGAAAAATAAAGCTACGATAAATAGCTAGAATTTCAACACCATTTGCTCAAGACACTATCTTCATTATTAACAACTACGCTGACCAGTTCACTGAGAATTGAGCTCCAACCTGAAACGAATGTGCGAGTATCGAGCATAGTGATACAATATAAACTGATAAAATTATCAAAATACGCTGACCCGTGTTCTGGATCAGCGACCATGAATCGCATAAATCCAGAAACCAACCATTCAAAAATATGACCAGGTGGAATATCAGAAGACTCAAACTTGAGCTGGCATATGCATACCCAGAGATCAACAGAATATACCATCAAAAACTGCACAACAGAAATGAATAAAAGCCAGAAGAAAATCGAGGGATTGATTCATACCTGAAGGGGACATGAGTATAAGCTGCTGAGATTTAGGAATAGAATCATCATGGACCTTAATAGTGATGCTACCACCGGTGCCAGAGACCCATCCAAGATTGTAGAAGTGGCGACATAGTTCAGAAATCAAAGCTCTGGTCTCCTTCACAACCTGGCTTTCCAGGTATGCCTGCGACGTCGTCTCTGACTTGCCTCCGTTCACTGCCACTGCAGGAGCTTCTGCCATCGATTCCGTAGAGAGACACAGCGAATCCACGGAGAAAGAAAGCGAAGAAGAGGAGAGTGACTTTTCCGAACTGAGCTTAATGTGGAGGCTATCTACGAGAGCAAAAGGTGCGTTGGAATTCTACCCAAAAAAAAACACGAAAAAAGGTGCGTTGGAATAAATATAAGTGTAATTAGCAGTAGTATTCCCCTAATTAATTAGACTAGCAACAAAATTCCACCAATTAGAAACTTTTACTTTTAATTATGACCTGTCATTAAAATTTGTGATTTTATGTGGTTCTCGTTATCAAGATGCATATTGATTGGTCGTGTGGAAAATATTGCGGCTCCGTAATTAATTTGTTTAAGAAAATGAGCTACGCCAATTTATATGGCCAAAAAATTAATAATTATGACATCCTTTTAATTAAGAATAAATGTTATTTACTTCAAAATAAAATATAAATCACTTTCAATTACCTGTAATATTTTTTTGCTAGCCAGTCAACTACAATCAAGAAAAACAGTAAATTCTTCTAATATAGTTACCTCATAAATTTTCGATCATGATTAAAATACTATTTTTGAAGGTTCAAATTGTCATTTCTCATTCCTTACAAAGTTTCATTAATTTCAATTTTCCTCCTATATTTTTTCAAAACAATTTTCATCTCATTAAATATTGTGAATTTAAAATACTAAAAGATAAATTTAACAAATAAGTAATCCCTAGGTCCTAATTATAAGATCTAGTTGATTTTTTTGGAGATATTAAGAAGGCTAATTAAATTACTTTAGAGTATTTTTATTTTTATTTTTTCTTCAAACTAATTAATTTGACTAATAAACTAATATATAATCTAAAGACACATAACATATGAAATAATTAAATAATTTATTTAACTTTCTTAATTTCTCCAAAAAAATTCAACTAAGTCTTATAATTATAACAAGAGGTTTCAAGTTAGTTGTACTTTGAAACTGTTGAGGAGGCTTTCACTTTCACACCTCCGCATGAGGAAATTTATGCAGTGGCGTGATTCATTCCTGGGGGATGACGTGGAATCAAATGATTGGGCAGATTCATTAGTCAGTGAGTGATAGTTTGACCTTCGCCCCACGAGATAAATGCAACGGATGTGTACATGTCAACTTTGAGGGAATCTTCACAATTTTACTTGTAGTATACGATAAAAGGGATGTATAAATATTTAATTCTCTAATCCCAATCACAAACCTCACTGTTACTTCAATTGAGACTTAAGTATTCATAACAACCTTGTGTCAGTAATTTAAAAATTAAGAGAATTGATGAATAAATAAAATCAACGGAACAAAATGTGAGAGAATTTCATTTTTAACATAAATTTTCTTGGTATGAAGAATTTGATATGTTTTTAAACATATAAACTACTATAACTATGTAGGATTTCATTCATAAAAAATACAGGTTATCAAATTTAGGTTTTTCTAACTAATAAAATTTTCAAACTGGATTTTTTATTGATTTTTCCTTCCTATTTATTGTGCCCAAAAAAAAAAGTTGGATTTTGAGTAAGTACTTTGAACATAGAATATATCCTAAATATAAGATATAGTTGATTTTTTTGGAGAGGTTAAAGAAGCTAAATAAATTAGTTAATTATATGATATACTGTGTATTACTTCTATTAGGTTATATATCAATTTATGAGTTAAGAAAAATAGTTTGAAGAAAAAAATAATAAAAATAAATACTTTAAATTAATTTAATTAGTTTTTTTTAATATTTTTTTAAAAATTAACTCTATCTTAAGTCTAGGGCCAAGAGTATCTTAATTTTAGTCTATGGGCTCCATACTACAACGAAGTTCTGTTCGGTACTAATAAATCATGGGCCAAAGAGCCCAAGATTAGCAAGAGAGTCTGTTCGGCCACAGGAGCATTTTATTTTATTTTCCTTCGGGTTCGGTTTTAAGGTTCGAAGCTTTAAACAGTAACCGGCTAACCGCTGTAAAAAATGCCCGATAACTTTATCCTCTCTTAGTCTCATTGTAGTAGTGCACACTCCGTCCTCGACAGTCATGCCGAGAGGGAAAGGCCGTCTGGTGAAGAGCGTACAAAAGTTCGTCGGCGATCAGTACAATGGTTTTTCAGCTCGTTATGGTCAACAGCTCATTGACATTTTTGAGTTCCCAATTAAGCTCGTGTTGTTTCCTTTCACTCTGGCTTTCGACGTTGCCGGCTCTGCTCCTCGTGGCTTCGGTGTTCCCGAGCTTGTCTCTAAGCTTTCATGTGCTTCCGTCTTCGTATGCTCTTTCTCTGCATTTAGTTTATTCCAGCTAAGATCACTGCTATTCTATTAAATTCCTGTAGCTTTCGATGTTCTCTTGTCATAACCATATATGGGTCTTTCTTTTTTTTCTCAAAGATATGGGTCGTTTTCAATCTTCATGTTTTTCTGAAATTTACGAAGTTTTATAAATTCTTCAGAATTAGTCGATTTTGACTCGGGGTGTCCATATATCTTCATCTACAAATTCCTTTTTTTATCATCTTGAGTATTTGAGAAAATGTGGATAGAGATTCAGTTGCTATATATTAGATGGCGGGAATCATCTTTTTGCCTTGTACTATAGTCAGTTAGGTCATTCCCTTTTGTTATTCGTGGGAGCTGTTATTTTCCTTAAAAAGAAAATTAACGAAAGTTTGCTGCATGGTTTCGTTGTAGGCTATTGCAACCTTGGGGACTTATGACATTGCACTAGAGATGGGCAGGAAGGTCATATGCCAAAGGTGCATCTTGGTATCCCTTGACGGTTTTCTCATTTCAGCATTTTATTCTACTTCAGAATTTTCTGACTACGTTATGCATCTAATTCTCTAAAATTGTCTGTGATGCTGGAGCATTGGCCATGAAATAACTTGTGTATTGAAATCAAGGTTGGTTAATTCGTAACTCAACATTTGACGGCAGGAACTGTCGAACATGCAATGGATGGCAGGCCTTGCGGTGTACAATGTGCCGAGGAACTGGAATGGTGCACTATCAAGTGAAAAATTACAAATTGAAGAGGTAAGTTCCCTCTTTATATCCATTTGGAGTGGTTTCCGGTGACATCAGTATTAATTCATACTTTAATTTTATGCTATTGAATCTTTCTCAATAATTATTTTAGATCTTACATGATTTTATATGGCTCTTTACCTGTTGCCCTTCTTCCGCGTGTTCTTAAATAGTGGGGAGAAACCAACTGCTGAATATGTAGCTGATGCAATTGCTGATGATCGGGCTGAGTTAGTGCATCTACCATCCTCCTCTGGTTTCAAAACACCATTACCATCAAAAGACTGTCCCTCGTGTGATGGAACGGTAAGAACTGTGTTTTCAAGCAGCCATATCGTGGGCATATTTGGTAGTCTCATTCATTCTAAATTAAATCTGCAGTAATGGGTTTTCTTCCCCTTGTTATTAAGCTATGTATCGTAGAAAAATTATCCTCTTTACCCCCATGCCCTCATTATAGAGTGATTGAGTGTGAAATTTTATTAAGTTATAACTACACTGGTATATCTACTCTTACATTGATGTGTAGACACAGGCATGCGTCCTTAGACAGCTTAAACAATTGCAATGTAATCCTTCGATTTTCAAGTGTCAAATTTGCTGATACAGGGGGTAATGAGCTGTCCAGAATGCAAACACAAATTGCAAATTAGGATATCTGCGGATGATGTGAGTTATTCGTTGATTTCAAACTGCTAGGTTCTCTGTTCCATGCCATTGTTAATTTTTATATTCTCATTGTTTCTATTCTGCCTTTCTTTGTGTAGATCATGGAGCCCCCATGGACTGCCTATAATGTGTTGAAAAAGATGGAATATCCCTATGAGGTCAGTGTTATAATTCATCTAACGTTTACTTTTGAGGTAATGCATTATTGTTATTAAGAACATATTGTGTAGTATGTATCGCTATAAATAAAAGACCAAATTCAGCCTTAAACTCAATTTGTGGTTGGCTACATGAGTGGTTTGATTATATTTCCATACTACTTTTGCCATTATTGATGTTTGTTCTCTTGTCTACTGGAAATGGCTTACTAATTCATGAGGGTTGAATTGGGTGTTATCCCAAAGAAATTTTTACTCAGCAATTTGCAAGATGAGGAGGAGCATTTTAAATACATTAACATGTTTAAGTGGGAGTCAAGAGAGAGAGAGAGAAAGAGAGTTGGTATGGGCTTAAGAAAAAGAGACAATTAGAGTACAAGAAGAAAATCTGCAAGATAGAAAAGACAAGCAGATACTACAAACCAAATGAGGGCTAAACTGCTAAAGTAAAAGATAAGGAAATAGAGTTGTAGAAAATTCAACAACTTTGTACTTGACACACTTGCATTTACTAGTGTTTTTCTCAAACAAGGGAATACTTTGCCCTTATTATTGATCTCACTCTTAGTCAAACATGGGATACCACACCCTTAACACACATGGATTCTATGGCCTATAACACTGAAATCCTTAGGGTAGGTTATTATATTAATTCAGGTTTAAATGACCAGGCTTTCTTTTGACCCAATATTGGATTGCAGTAAGCATCTGTGTCAAGAAATATTCAACAAGTTGTTTAGTTGTTATATTGGCAAAGAAGATGTGGCATGGAAAATTTTCCTATTTGCATGGATGCTATTATTTTCTTACTTTTTAATCACCCCTAGGAGAGTATGCTCTCACATCTTTCCATGTAATACACGCTTCTATCTGCATGAAACTTGAGGCTCCTCATTCATATTTGAAATTGTAACATTAATCTTCATGGGTTTTTCAGCACATTGTACACAGTATGAAAGATCCCAGTATTGCTGCATTTTGGCTTATTACCTTTCCTCAGATTATGGGTGGATTTAACTATGATGATGAGGTGAAGCAGAAAATCTGGTGGCAGTACAAGGTTGTTAGTTCATTTCCATCATATTGCCGGTTCAGATGTAGATTTCTATGTACTGTTCTCAATATAATTTTCTTCCTTCTGTGGTTGGACTTAGGAATCCATGCGATACGATCAGCTACGAGATGTAGTGGCCAAACGTAAACCAGGGTGGGAATATCTACAGGAAGTAAGTTTCTTACTCTTCTTCTAAAGGTTGTCTCTTATAACCACAGTATATATAGACATGGTGAAAGCATATATGGATTTGACTGTTTGTAGTATGGAGTTGCTATATAGGAAAGAATAGCTATCAAGATGCACTATTTGCTGGGATTATATATAATACATCTGATATAGGGCTTCTGAAATAAATATTAAATAGCAATGTCACATAGAAATGTCAGCAGCAAGGCAAGTTAATTTGGAAGGCATTACATCATAGTAAGTGGAAACATGTCCGGTATAAAATGTATATATATGAAACCAGCACTTAAATTTTTCTATTTTTACCTGTAAAAATAAATGTGAAACTGTTTATTTTTGGGCACTCTTTATAATCCAGATGATAGCTTTTCTCCTTTCGTGGCAAGATTTTTATCCTATTTTTTTTTTATATAGTTAGAGTTATGGCATATCATTGTCTTTGCAGGTCCCTAATTAGCTGTCTTCCTATGAATCAAATTTTGCAGAGCGTTTTTTAAATTCGAAATCATATTGTAATTTCAGGCCTTGAAATCTATAGATCCTGAGCGTGCAAGGGATGATCCTGTTATAGTGAAGAATGTCCCCCACTATATGGCTAAGAAGGCTCTAGAAGCAGAGGTTATGAAGCTTGATCCTCCACCAAGACCACCAAGTTGGGGTGTGCGTATCCACTGCCTTCATGTCAATATGCAAGTTTAATCCTTTTTAATAACAAATATATTAATTCAAATATGCTCCGATTACCACATAGTGAAAGAGAGAAGAACTTTATTCCACTGTCTTCATGTTTCTGAATGAACTATCCCAACAGAAAATGGCCATGGAATATTTATTAGTAATGACTAAGTTTAGTAGTGTGACTCTGAGAGAAGAACTTTATTCAGTTTGGATTGCAGATAAGTGAGAGCTCTCTAGTTGTATATAACTGTGTCTTGTAGCTGGCGGTTGATCCCATGTACAGATTTGAGGGTTCTATTGCCCTCAAGCCTAAAATAATCCCTCATAAAATAGTATATCTATACTGGAGTAAAATGTAACTAATTGCAGAGCTTTGGCAGGAGTTGGACCTTCCATTGAATGCATCCTCTTGGAGCGAGGAGGACCTCAAAGATCCTCAGAAGTTCTATGAAATGACTGTTCTCCTTAATGCACAAGGAGAAATTGCTGATAAAATATTGGATGCCCAATGGGAGACTAAGTGGCGACAAGATAAGGTTAGTGATCTTTGTCTCATTCATCCTGTTTGTGTTTGTGTTGAAGATATGTCAAACAGCATGCTTCTGTCTTCCTTGTTTGGTATTTCTCTTTGTTTCTGCTGTTTGTCGGCTACAAATTCATGATCATGTTCTTGAGTTGCTTGCTTCTAATTTGACTGCGCCAACTAAGTTTGTCTGTGGATTCTGGAGTTCTATGCACACACACCACTTCAAGTTCTTTTCCAGGAAAAAAGTTGCTTTAGGAAATAATCAGTCTCTTGTAACATCAAGAATTCTTTAAATTATACACTATTCTTCTTTGCTTGTTATTCTATACCTCCATGCTAACACATCTTTGGTGCTTGTTATTGATGCTTGATTGGGTCCTCAGATTAACGAGATGTTGGAGGAAAAGGTGCAGCCATACATTCAAAATATGAACAACGCTGTCCTTTCCCAGCCTATATTTTTGCAACAACAAACTGAGGATAAGAAGGTATGCCCTTCCTGACTTGGCTTTTTATAATTTCCCCTTCTCTCTAAAGTCTTGCTTGTGAAAAAGGAAAGAGAAAATAAGAAGCATTATGGACAAAGTCATGTTAGTTTCAGTGTATTAGTAGTCTGGTTCACATCTACTCATGGACCATAAGTATTGACAAGTTGCTTAAACTTCTTTGAAGACTCAAATTTATGAATAGGCTACCTTTGAATATGAACATGAGGCCTCCAAATTTAGGTTTAAGTGCAAATGAAATTGCTTGAAAAATCTCTTGAGAATGGCTACGTGTCAGCTGACATGTTTTTGTAATTGGGATTTCAGAGGCACTTGTATAATAAAGATTGCGCTTTAGATAATTAATATTGTAATAAGACCATGTTCTGATTACTCTGCCATCTACCTCGAATGATGATTTCTATATAACATGCACATTATTGTTGCAGAAGCGTCGTCGACAACGAAGGTGGTTCTTCTTTTGACCAAGGTGTTTGTTGTTTTCCTTTTTCTGTTGTTCATTCAAATCCTACCCACCTAAGGATTTGGTCTTTCTTTTTTTGTGTAAGTCTGGATACACTGCCTGTGATCTTGCTTTTTAAAGTTGTGGATTTATAATGAAAAGTTGTTTTGATGAGCAACAGAAGAGATGTTAGAAATTCTGAATAGAGAGAAACAGGTTCCTGAAGAGTGAAGAGTGAAGAGTGTAGCAAGTATCATGAACCACCATGCCCCCAAAGCTTTTGAAATCTTTGTAAATTTACACAAATATGTTTTAACTTTTAAAAGATTTTTGTGTGTTTTGAAAATAACATTAATTTTTTACTAGGAGGTAATATGGGAGTTGTTTTCAGTTGAATAAGGTGTGGTTGGCTGGGCTTAGGTCTCCAAGTGTTGAAAAGTGAGGAGGCTGGACCCGTTGCCGACATAGAAAGAATTGAATGTGAGCTCACTTATTATCAGTGACTGAAAACGACATGACACCCATCGTCATTTCACTGTCTTCAATTATTCAGAAAAAGTCTTATCCTTTGTTTCTCAAATCACCCACTCAAGACCGCCACTTTTCTGTTATTCTCAGGAGACCCGTTTTCCCAATTCATCTCATAGACTCTCTCTAGTTTTTTGAATTGGAACAACCGACATGCACAGCTTGTAATTACAGAAGCGGATTAAACCTACATGACTTTTCATTTATAAAAGAGCTTTCAATCTACTCGGTTATAAAACTAAATTTTTCTCCTTATATTTATAAATAATAAATTATTTTATTTGTTTATTAATGATTTTTCAGGTAAGTTGTCCTGGAAACACACAAGTACTAGAGCTTACCTCAAAGCACAATTTTTTTTCTTGGGGTAGAGGAGAAAAATAACACATGTTTTACCTCTGGAAGCGCTCAGTACCATATGTTTTTTTTTTTGAGCAAAAATACACACGTGGTTATTATTTTGTAGCAAAAGTCACATTACACCGTTATGTTATTGTTCACCATGATGAGAGAGAAAGAGATGAAGTGAACAGTAACATAATGTGACTTTTGCTCTAAAATGGTAACCACGTGTGTATTTTTTCTCCTAAAAAAAGCATATGGTGCTGGGCGCTCTTGAGGTAAAGCACATATGTATGCTCCTTTATCTTTTTTCTTTTATAAAGGTGTTTACCCATTACGCGTTAGTGGTACTTTTTATGGTGGTGGTAGGATTTGAACCTACGTTTTTATAAAATATATTGATTAAATTATTTTGTTCTAACTTTTATTTTGAAAAATATGTGTCATTAAATTGATGATTTAGTGCTTGATGTCGTGGTCGATGGTCATGAGAATCCCAGGTGAATTGATAAATATGTGTGTGGGTGTGGTGTTCCCTCTCTTATCTTCTTCCCATTACTATATCAGACGCTGCCTAACATCCTTCCTCCAATTTTATCATCTCAATTATGATTCCATGCGGAAAATTGAACATGATAGCTTATGCTTTATAATAAGGATCAAAGAGAGTATTTATTAAGAGTAGCTCTCCTCAAAATATTTTTTTTTTGCATTCACGGGATTCAGGGTCTGTTTGGTATGATGGATTTGGATTGGAGGAGAGCAACAGATAGGGAAAAATTTCATTAGTTGAATTTAAAGAAATTAGAGAAATGGGGTCATGAAATTTTAATAAAGAGAAGATGTATAATAAAAGAATAAAAAAATAAATTTAAAACTTGTTAACCCACTTTTCTAATTTATTTTAAATCTAACTCACACAAAAATTTTCCTCCACTTACTTTCCCTCCACCCTTAGTACCCTCACACCAAACAACCACTTAAACTCGAGACGTCACCCTTGGTCAGTTAAAACTTAAAACTCGTTTCACTAATGTAAAGGCCTATCGTAACATGACGTTATACTATTGCTCTCTAGTTATGGAAAATTAGGGAATAATGAAAGAGGTCATTACTGAAAAACATAATAAATATTGGTTCATTATTATCATTTTCTCCTCCTTGCCTTTATAAAAAGAAGTGAAAATATGAGTATTACTTATTTGCATACACGTGGAATGATTACAGGAGGGTCACACATTAATGATATTGATGGCGGCTACGGCCTATTGATTATCTAGGGACTCGCCGAACAAATTAAGAATTTCTCTTCTTTTTTTTTCCCAAATGCGTTTGGTTCACATAGAAGTAGGGGTGGGAATAGGCCAGACCCCTATCAGGCGGCCTATGGCCTGGCCTGTTTAGGGCCTGGTATGGCCTGGCCTGTTTGTTAAAAAGGCCAGGCCAAGGCCTATTTAATGGCCTGAATGTGTAAATAGGCTAGGCCTTTTTTGTTAAGGCGCCACTGTAAGCCTTCAGTAGGCGCTGTTTACACATTTAATAAATATAAATATATTTATATAATATAAATAACAAAATATTTAATTTTTTTCATACTTATATTCTAATTTCAAGTATAATTAATTAATTATAGTACTAATTTTATTCTTATATAGTTAATTATGGTCTTTAAGACTTATAAAATGAGGCCTTTTTAAAGGCCTACATTGTAAGTAGGCCTTTAAATAGGCTTCAGGCCCGGCCAGGCCTTATGAAGGCTCAGGCCTGAGCCTAAAAAAGCTCGTATTCAGCTCGGAGCCCAGCTCAGCCTTTTACTCCCATTACAGGCTCAGGCCTATTTAGCCAAAGCCTGACCTGGCCTATTTCCATCCCTACATAGAAGAAAAAATTGTGTTGATAGAAAAAATTTTATTTAATTGAAAGAAAATGAAATAGGAAAAATGGGAAAAAGATTATTTTGCCCTTATTATTCTTCTTCTTTTTCATTAGTTTCTCCCACTCCCAAATTTCGTCAAATCTAGATCGCATCCCCATCCCAAAATTCATTAAGGAGACACTCATCCCTACGTCAAAGTTGTAGGCTGCCAATGTAGCAAAAGTGGAGAGATTCCTCTACAAATTGTATTTTGTTTTCACAAGAACATCCGTTGTTAGATACACTCTTTTTCTTTAAAAACACGTTTTTTTTAAAAAAATCTGCTCCTTAGATCAAATATTAGCCATTTGGGTCTTTGACGATTTTTCTTAAGCACTGGAAAAGGTTCCCACCATTTTTTTTTTGTGGGAACTCATTTTCATTCATCCACTTTAATATAAAATCGATAGAGGTAAGAAAATGTTTTCAGACAGAATATTTAATCAAAATGCCTACTGCAAGTTGAAAAATCCTCATTTTCTTATCCTATCGCGCCATTTTTCGTGATCCAAACTAGCCCTTATAAATTACTTACCAATATTTCTCGCAAATTATATTAAAAAAAAAAAAACCTTTCATGTTTCCGAGTCTACTTTGGAATTCAACTTAAATGGAAGAATCATATATTCGTCGACATAAATGGAAGCTGTTGCCACTCGTTCAATAACTTCGGCTTCAGGGACTCGACTCCCTCAACTTTAATTAATCTCACAACTTCTAAATTATTCGTTCCAATTATTAATATGTATTTTACATGATCTAGTGATGATTATATATATATATTTTTTTTTTTCCTGTAATTTTATTATCAACTCGCTTATATATGAGGAAAAAGATACTAAGAAAACGTGATCATAAATTCAACCATTCAAACATAGAACTATACTGATAATATACAGCTTCCTGAGTTCACTTTCTGTTTCTTGTATGATTTTTATTTTCCAAAAAACTTCGAACACAATGTTCCAATCTACCTACGGATGTCTAAAGACTTGTTTATTTATCAATAGATTAAGGTGTAAAAAGGCCTACATGCTTTTTTTAAAAAGATCATCTAGCGTCTTAAGCTTTTTTTGGGTGCAAAAATACTTATAAATTTTTGAGAAGGGAGTAAAAATACTACCTCTGTTAATTTTGACAGAATAAAAAAAAAAAAAAAAGACAAATTTTTTCATATTTACCCTTATTTATAAAAGGTTTATATCTTTTCTCACTTTCCTTTATCTCTCTACAATTACATATATCTCTTCTATTATTAAAGGGATAAAATTGTCTAAAGCTCATTATAATCCTATAAATGACTAATATTTTAAAATAAATTTATTTAGTATAAGTAATTCATAAAAAAGCAACATAATTACTGGTGTGTGTGTATTCGCCGTAATGAGAAATAACTTTAACTATGATACGATAAGTCGATAAGGGTTTTTTGATCAAAATAATTTTTTTTTTAAAATTACCATATTAAAGCTCTTCTGAAACTATTTCCCAAACTAATGTCTACGCCATTAATGCCGTAAGGATTTGTTGCGCCATAGCTGAGTGTCGCAGAGTTTACATACGCCATTAGTTATTCACGTCACTGATGGCGTGAAAAATTTTCACGCAACCTGTGGCGTGAAAGTTTTGAAAACTACCCTCTGCTGCACAGCAGAGCAGGCAAGCCCCCCTCCCCCACACCGATAGCCCCCCCCCTCTTCGTTCTCTCTTTCATTTTTGCAGCAGGACCGAAACCCCCCCCCCCCCTCTTAGTTCTCTCTTTCAATTTTTTCTTAGCAGGCTTGAGAACACCCCGCCCACTGACCGACACCCCCTCCCCCACACCGACACCCCCCCTCTTCGTTCTCTCTTTCATTTTTTTTGTTTCACTCTCCTCCACTTTCCTTCTCTCTTTCATGTCGGGATTCTAACCAACGGCGTAGAAAATCCTCACGCCATTTAATGGGGTGAGAATTTTCAACGATTTTGATCACAAAAATCCCTAGTTCCGCTAAGATTTCTTACGCCACTTGTGGCGCCCTGTCAGCCAACGTTTCCAACTACATTACTTTGGTAAATAGTTTGAAATGTGATTTAATCTGGTAATTTTAAAAAAAAAATTATTTTGGTAAAAAAGCCGTCGATAAGCCTCTTGATATTTCCGAAGATGAAAAGACCAAGGCCAATATTAAACCAGTCAGAAGGCTGGGGACAGTGACCCAGCGATTCTGGAACCAGTTTCCCTACCTATCTCATAGGTAGCTTTTTTAGATCTGGACGGTTTAGATTTTTTTTAACGGTTAATTCTTAAATGAAAAAATCATTGTTTAAAAATATGTTAGTTGAAAAATTATCTCTATTTTAGATTCTCTACCCATTAAAATAATTATTTAAAAAAAAAAATAAAAAGTGAAAAAAAATCTAGACCGTCCAAATCAGATCTGGACGGTCCAGATCTAGAAGAGCTCTCCCTACCTATCTCAAGATAGGTAGGGAAACTGATTCTGCGATGCTGGGTGACACATTCACCACTAATAAATAAGGGTGTGGCTCCCATCCTTTTCCCTTCCCATCCACTTCCCATCCTCTTCTCAATCTCAGTGTTGGATTGAAATCTGAACGGTTCAAATTTAATCTTTTATAAAAATATTATTTTTATATTAAAAAAATATTAAATTATTAAAAAAATATAAAAATAATACTTTTATATAATATTAGATCTGAACGGTTAAGATTTCAATCCAACGGCTGAGATAAGGAAGAGGATGGGAAGTGGAAGGGAAGAGGACCGTAGCCAACCCCAATAAATAAATACTCCCTTTGGTCCTTATTATATTGCATCAACTAACAAATCTCACAAACCAATAAAAACAATTAAAATCAATAAAGTTGTCCTACAATTTAAGTAACTTCCAATATTACCCATATTAATTGCACTAAACTCTAATATTATATTAATTATTACTCTCACTCACCACCCTCATTAATTATGGGCAGACATGGAAACAAATAATTAATGCTTATTGGGAACAAGCAGGTGCCTTATAAAAAAGACCAAATAAACTTATTAGTTGGTTCATTATAATAAGGACCGGAGGGAGTATCTAATTACTTCACCCATTGGTGTTTGTTTTTACGTTTTGTGGGTAAAAATACACGTGTTTTTTTTTAAGGAGCATCTAACACTCAGTTTTTTTCAAGTGTAAATGTGACTATGTTGTTATAAATTAGGTGTAAAAATACCGTTTGACTTTTTTGCTGACCGGAAGATCACGTGACTTTCAAGATGCAAAAATGGACGATCACGTGGCTTTTAAGGTGCAAAAATGGACTATGATGTGGCTTTCAAGGTGCAAAAATACACATATGGTTTGACCAAAAGAACTCCTAACACCGAGTACTTTTTTTAGGTGCAAAAATACTGTTTAACCGTTAGTTTAAATTTTTTTTATCTTTTTAGTACAAGTGAGTACCATGAAATATATTTTCAAGATTCTAAAATAATTTTTCAAGATTATGAAGTATTTTTTCAATACGTCAGTACCCTCGAGTATTGTTTTACTACCATTCAGTACCCTGAAATATTTTTTCAAGATCAGAAAGTATTTTTTTCAGTACCAGTCAGTATCCTGAAGTACTTTTTTTAGTACTAGTTAATATCGTAAAGTATATTTTTAGTACCAGTCAGTATCTTGAAGTATCTTTTCAGTACTAGTTAGTACCTTGTAATATTTTTTTAATATCCTAAAATATTTTTTTAACATCATGAAGTATTTTTTCAGTACCGGTTAGTATCTTTTTAGTACTGTCAGTATCTTGAAGTATTTTTTAGTACCATTCAATACCCTAAAATATTTTTCCAAGATCCTCAAATAATTTTTCAATATCATTAAATATTTTTTTAGTACAATTCGGCATCTCGAAGTATTTTTTTAGTGCTAGTCAACATATTGAAATATTTTTTCAAGATATTATATTTCAGGGTATTGACGGGTACTATTTTTTCACACTAAAAAAAGTCAAACTTAACAGTCAAACAATGTTTTTGCACCTAAAAAATAGCACTTGATGTTGGACGCTCTTTTGGACAAATCACATATATATTTTTGCATCTTAAAAGCCATTGCATCGTCCAGTCAGCGAAACAAGTCAAACTTAAAGGTTAAACGATATTTTTGCACCTAATTTGTAATCACGTAGTCACTTTTGCATCTAAAAAAACAATTGGTGTTGGACACTCCTCCTAAAAAAGCACATGTGGAATTTTGCCGATTAACCCTTGTTTTTCCAATATTCTATATATATATATATATATATATATAGGGTTAAGGTGCAAAAATAGACATATGCTTTTTTCAAAAGAGCGTCCAGTGGCAAATACTTTTTTTAGGTGCAAAAGTAACTACGTGGTTACAAAATAGGAGCAAAAGTCACATTGACCATTAAGGGGATGGATGTTGACCGTTAAGTTGGATGATTTGACTGATATTAGTGATGTAGACGCTGACTGGGTGTGTGTGGCAGACAGGTGGCACATGCAACACTGCAACTCCCAAAATCTGATTTACAGGTCAGATTTATTAAAAAAACAAAAACAAAATTCCCCTTCGATCTCGATCTCCCCCCCCCCCACCCCCTCCCCCAAATCTGGATTTGGACCCAAAAAAAACAAAATCCATCCCCTTCAATCTCGATCTCGATCTCCCCCCCAAAATCTGGATTTGGATCACCTTCACCGTTATTTTTCTTCCCTGCCGGCTCTTCTCCACCAGAGTCGCCGGCGAATGTCATTCACCACGCCTCCATCCACTTCTTCACCATCGGCGAGATTCAACTTAAGAGTGACGCAAGAGTGGTAGAATAGAGAGAGAGTTTGATTCAGACCAGCTTCACCCAACCACCACCGTCGGACCTCCGTCGATCTCACCATCTCAGACACACAGCCGCGATTTGGAGCCCCAGAGGCAGATTCAGACGAAACAAAAGAAAAGTACGGAGAGTCGAAGAAAGATTTGGTTCCTTGATCCTCTTCTTTCCGCGATTTGGTTCCTTGAATCTGAATTTTAATTTTTCTGTGTGCTGTGATGGACTTTATTAAAGCTCTGATGGATTTTTAATTTTGATGTGTGCTGTGATGGATTTTAATTTGTTGTTTGAATCTTTGGCACAAATCCTTGGAGACCATGGATTCCTCGTTCGCATAGCACCGTTTTGTTCTTCTTCGCCTTGATTGTGCTCCTCGTTCTGTTCTTGGTTGTTCATGAAGAAGAGTATGAAAAGTTTATTTGACCTGTTGGGGGGGGGGTTCGAAGATCTGGGTGATGGGGGGTTTCGAAGATCTAGGGGGGCTGGGCGTTCGAAGATCCTGGGTTGGGGGGGGGGGTTTCGAAAGATCCTGGGTTGGGGGGGGGTTCGAAGATCCTGGGGGGGGGTTCAGCATTTTTTTTTTTTGGGTTTCGAATCTTCAGATTTGTGGGGAAGAAGAAGATGATGTGTTTGTGGAAACAATTTCTGGGTTTCGAATCTTCAAATTTGTGGGGAAGAAGAAGACGATGAAGAGGCTCAAGATATTTGTGGGGAAGAAGAATCTGAAATCGTGCTGGGGGTCAGCGAATTTTTTTTTTTATTTGTTAATAATAGGGTTAAGTGATTATGAGTCATCAATCAATTTAGGGTCCAAGGCGTCCACGTCACTAAATAAGTCAAATCATCCAACTTAACGGTCAACATCCATCCCCTTAACGGTCAATGTGACTTTTGCTCCTATTTTGTAACCACGTAGCTACTTTTGCACCTAAAAAAAGTATTTGTAACTGGACGCTCTTTTGAAAAAAGCATATGTCTATTTTTGCACCTTAACCCATATATATATATATATAATATATATATATATATATATATATATATATATATATATATATATATATATAATCAATATTTACCTCAAACTTTGTGCCAAGTTGCGACGACAACAATACTAACTAGACTTTTCCAATAAACAAGAGATGTATCACTCTTGGAAACAGTGAATGGCCTTGAGACACCGACATGGTCCCTGGAACGCAAATGAAATTTCAATTCATCACAAGTTTTGGAGGAGGAGGTCCTCCATGCTCCTATCTTTGTCAACCCTCCGTTCTTATTTTGTTTCTCTGTAAGATATTTCTACGAAAAATGGTTTTTTTTTTTAATAGCGACATCATATAATTTTAATTTGACAACGAACTATAACAACGACGTCACAGCAATTTTTATGATAGATTTTCAAAATTCGAACCGTAAATTTGTAATAGATATTTTGTGACGAATAATTCAGTCACTGTTGGGGAAGAAAACATACGCATACATGCAAAACCATAATATGAGTGCTGCTGCCTGCTAGTGGTTATAGGATCAAACCCCATTTAATGACACTATAATTTATAATTACTAAATATTTTTCCTAACAAATTATCAAATTAGATAAATGACAACAAAATATTCCTACCTACAATTCTTTAATCATTAGACTAAGGCTTTGTTTGGTTTGGGGTGGGGGAGGGAAAAGCTATTTGTGGTGGGGCCCACAAAAATTTTCCTCCCCCTTAAATTTTTCCCTCCCCCTATCCTACCCTACCCCAAACCATGCATAGCCTAATAGTCATTAATACAGAAATTATCATTAATTTCAACTGAAATTGATGTTCACAATTCGTTCCCCACAAAAAAAAAAAAAAAAAGCAGTCAGGTCAACCCAGAAACTCGACTAGGTTGAGCTCGGGTTGCTACAATTGCAGACTATGAGCCTTCCTATACCAGTTTCATGGCGGGTCGCCATTTTCCAAATTGATTGGGCCAACTCGGTCTGAGTTTAATAACCATGAAACCCTTTACCATTTTGGCTAACACCTATTGATTCTCCATACATGTATTTATTGCAATAATCTATTTTTGTTTCCATTTAAATAATAAAGATTTTCTTATTTTAGATATATAATTTAAACACACAAACATGACAATGCAAGATTTGAATTTTCTACGCTCTAGTAACGGGAAATTGATATAAACTGAAAGGACGTTTTCCTCCCACCATCCTCTTCCTTTTTATTAAAACAACGTCCGTGACCCTTTGCATTTATAATCTGTCCCCCTTCATGGTTACCTCCCATTTATTGCCTTTATTTTTGTATACAAAAAACGAACATTTCATTATAATTCATTATCTTATTCCAAAAAAAAAAAAAAAATTTCCTACCCATTTTATTGTTATTAATTACCGCCTTCAGCTTTCCCACTGTCCACCAACCTACTTCCCAAAATTGCCCCTACCCGCTAACTGCCTCACATTCATTTTCTTGCCGTTATCATCAATATACCAGTGTACTGGTATATAGTACATTACTGCAAGTCATTAATTAAAATTACAATTTATTTACAATCATCAAGTGTATTCTATGTAAGTGTGAATTCCAACACAAATTTGAACATTGAATTATAATGGAGGATAAGGTAAACAGCAAACATAGAATTAGAGGAGGATCCAAAGTGACAAGTACTGAAACACATACATATGCTGATCGATGTATTAAAGTAGGAGATGAGATCTCTTATGTCCAAATAATAACACCAAGTAATCACAGAATCATACGAAAAATTAAATACAAAAAGTAACCAACAATGATCCAAGGAGAAAGAATTTAACTCCTAATAAATCCTTCACTCTCCACTGAATAATTTAATTCTTTTTTATTGTGGCATTTTTTAACTAAGCACCAAAAATGGTAAGGACAGTACCACCGACCATAATAGTAATTGCATACCCCAACAAGTTCGGAGCAGTTTCAGTCCATGCTGATGATGAAGCCGGCGGCGGCGTCGACCCGGTGGAGGGTGCTGTAGAACTTCCTCCTGGGCCCAACGCCGACGCCGCCGGCGAACCAGATGGTGATCCTGGTGGAGTGGGTGCTGGCGGGGATCCCATAGGTGACGATGATGCCGGTGATCCTGATGGAGTGGCTGCTGTAGGTTCTGGCGGGGATCCCATAGGTGACGATGCTGCCGGAGACAACAACGGTGATCCTGAACCCATCGGAGGACTGCCTATTGGAGACGCCGCTGTCGGAGATCCTCCCGGAGCCATGGATGGTGCGTTCGGTGTCGTGGATGGAGCATTACCCACTGGAGACGCTCCCGTCGGAGATCCTCCCGGAGTCATCGATGGTGGGTTCGGCGCCATGGACGGAGAGTTACCTATCGGAGATGATTGTCCAGGTGCATTGGCCGGCGCCATGGTTGGCGAGGATGGTGTCGTGGACGGAGCATTACCCACCGGAGTTGAGTGTCCAGGAGCAGAGGCCGGTGGCTGTGAAGTCACCGGAGATGGAGATGACGGCGGAGGGTTAACGGAAGGGGAGGGAACGGTGGGCGTGGTGACCGGAGAGCCGGGAGGTGAAACAGGGGTGACTCCACCAGAAGGAGGAGTAGCAGGTGTCGGTGAGGATGATCGGACGGACAAGACAACAACAGTCAACTTCTGACCCTTGTCACAATTACCATCATGCCCACTGATGAAGTAGAAAGGTCCAGAACGATCTAACGTGAACTGGGAATTACCATCATCAAACTTCTTGATGGGGTTCTTGGTATTACACTTGTCGTAATCCTCCTTGCTCACCTCCAACACCGAGTCCGAACCCTTCTGGTACTTAAACACTAACAACCACAACAACAAATTGAAGAATATCAGTCTAAGCCATAGTAGTAGTGCGTCTAGTAATGTTAGACTTGGCGCCTGTTTCTACGTAAGCCAGAGACAAAACTTTTCTTATGCAAGCAAGCAGGACCACTAATAGAAACAGTAACTTAACGCGCTAAAGCAGAAACAGGAGGCAAACGTAAAAGTGAAGGTGGGAGAAAAACTCACCGACAACGTCATTGATCAGAAATCTGTTACGAGAAGACCATTGAGCGTAACTGTCGGAGGGGTTCAAGACCCAACCGTCTTGGTTACCAGCGTAGAAGGTACGAGCATGGGAGAGAGAGAGAAGGCTGAGGAGGAGGAGGAGGAGTAGGAAGCTGAGAGGTGTGTGAGACTCCATGATTGAAAAGTCGAGGTAGCAGAAGATCGGAGCCGCTGGGAGGGAGGGAGGAGAAGAGAGAGATATAAAAAGAGGAAATGATGAGAGGAAAGGACAAAGATTACCTGTTGCATGGGGCAGATGAGAGAGAAGCGTGTAAAATGCAAGGCTACAACGTGTGCTGCTCAGCAATGTACACGTGGCGAACCTTAGTGGGTTGTGATCAATGGGGTTTAAGAGGTCGTAATATTGATTGGACTAGAGCTCCTTACCATACCAACATGGTGGGACTGCCCTCACTTTATTGCTCCCGTATCCTTTCCAGATGGAGTTAAGAACCATCACAGTTCACAGATAGCCAAGTCCTTCCAGTAATTATTGCATGCAACTAAATATTTAGGGTTTAAATCTAACGTTACTCATTAAAAATAGGGTCAAAGTGTTAAAAAATATACGGTAGATTTCTTAAAAGTGTACTCAATACCAAATATTTTTTTAATGTAAAAGTGACTATTTAGGTTATAAAATTAGAGCAAAAATACATATTAACTGTTAGTTTAATTTTTTTGTATTTTTAAGATTGATATAGATAATAACTCAACTAAATTTCATCTAACATGATATGGTAGTAAAAAACTTGAGAAAATTATAGAAAATGACATAGATATTTTGAAAATTACAGTTCAGTCATTATTTCTCTAATTCCCCTTCTCTCTCTTAATCCCAATCTTACCCATCGAACTGCCCATCTCCATCTCCTCGCCATTTGTTGCTGCTTTTATGTAATTTTCAAAACTATTTGGGCCTTTTTCTGTAACTTTCTCCAGTTTTTCACGGCTAGCTGTGATAAAATTTAATTGAATCATCGTCTATGTCAACCTTAAAAATGCAAAAAAATTAAAACTAACGGTCAATGGAGATTTTTACACCTAAAAAATATATTTGTTGTTAGATATATTTTTTAGAATACCACATGTATATTTTTACATATTAACCCTTAAAAATAATATAGGTCTTCACGTTTTCTTAAAAAAATAAAAATAAATGGTCAAACATTAAAGTTTACCTATCAGGGTATTGTCGATATAATTCTTTAGTGACCACTGAGTTATGTGCTGGCTGCTTATTCATACCTTTACCTTATTGTAATTAATAATGATGCAGGATAATTTGTACTGAGAGAGCACGAGATGGAGAGCAACACTTTTGAGGTTCAAAATCAACCACCTATCCAATCTTTCAAAATCAATCAGCTAAAAAGCTAAAATTTATTAGGTCGGTGACTTTTTTTTTTTTATCTTTCCTTGTAGACTTTTCCCCGGGTATTAAGTCTTTTTTATCAAAATTTGTATTTTCCCAAAATCCTTACACTTTTATTTCTCATTATACTATGAATTAGTCAGCCGACATTATCACATTCCCTTGTCACCATGAATTTAAGACGTTGTCATATTTCAAACACTGAACCATGCATCCAATTTATTTCTCATCTTATATTTAAACATTTTTCCTTACATGCCTGGGATAGTATTTAGACTGAGAAGATTATAGAAAAGAACATTATTTTTTACAGACATGCTTATTCTTAAAAAGCTATATCAAATTCAAACACATATAACAAGCAGTAAAATTGAACCAAGAATTAATTTTCTTCTTCTTCTTCTTATTTTATCAATCCAAACATATCCACAATAAGTGGAATACAGGATGTGATTGGATTTCCAAATTCTGGGAAGGAAGGTGGAACAAGAGGCAGCTTACGAGCAATGACACATCTTGTTTTGGTTAGGCCATGTGGCCAGCACTGTGATGGAGAGATTGATCAGTGGTCCAATCTTCCCCACTCTAATGTCCATTCACTTGGATCTTTTTTTCTTTCCGGCTCTTTACTCCATTAAAACTTTATCACACGTGTCCTCTCTTAAAAGATTCATAGGAAAATAGATGAAAAGTCCATATTTAAAAAATTTATTGGATAAAAGCACCTAATTTGAGTGCCAATACTTTATAGGTGAAAGATCCAGTTGAATACATGTATTTTTGTGTATACAAAGTTAGAAACGCATGAGGTCCCCTTTTGACTAATACAATTTTCAAACAACTACTTTTTACCTATATAACTCTAAACTGATATTTTACCCATTTATTCTGGTGTATGGCTACTTGATCAATCTCAATATCTTTTGGCTGGACAAGAGAAGTTTAATACCACTCAGGTCCTATTTATAAGTCATTTTTGACTAAAAAATTTGGTGTTATTTATAAGTTCAGTTTTAGGGTGGTAAATGAGATTGTGATAATTTTAACCATATTAATTGTACCCATGACAATAAATTTTGAAGATAGAGAGAGAAGAAAGAGTTGAAAAATACATATTCATAAATGAGGACAAAGTTAGAAATTTACCTCATAATCATTGAATTAACTACATCTCATTAGTATGTGAAATTTAGTTAAAAATGACTTATAAATAATATTAACCATGTAGAAAAATACAAGCGGTTTGCTTTGCATTTCTGTCCCTCATGCGCTCAGTTAGTCAATTTATTCCATTTGGCAAGCTTTGTGAGGACTAAGAGAGCTACAGTTTGGCATGCCAGCCCACAAATCAGCCCAATCCACAAGCCCTATATCATAAATAGCTTAAGTTGTCAGATGGCTAGGCTCAATCTGCTTGCTCGGTAGTAGTAATAAAAAATACTCCCTCTGGTTTTAAATATATGATAAAGTTTGTAGTGCAACCAGAAGGATTAACTCATTCATTCTTACCTTGACATGTAGTGTGGTTTTAAAACCAAGGAGGCAAGATATTGGCAAACCAATAATGTAAAAAGTTGCAAGGTTGATATATACAGCTAGGTGTTGCCAACCACATCCTCTGGCCACCCCTGACAGTATCAGAATCAATTAGTTTCTAATATATTTGAACATAGCTTCAACCTTGAGATTATGAGGAATTCAAACCTGATAAGACGCCTTGCACAGAATCAAGTAGTATAGAAGTTGCAAGTAGAGGTGTCATGGAAGCAAACTCTTGTTTGATCACAGAACTGTCACTGAACAGGTTACTCCAGAAGCTATGACCAAATGAAAGTGCTGTAACAATACACACCGCAAGAAGGATAGAGAGCTTCAGAGTTACACCCATGGCATGCTTGGCTCTCTCTGGGTTGTCTGCTCCCAGTTCATTGGAAACCCTTGTGCTGTGTCAAGGTTCCAACTTCTCAATACATGTCATATGAATGCTAATTCAGGAATACATGAAACAGAATAAGGAACCGAAACTAAATTTCATTGTGGACCTTGCTGCTGCACTCAGACCATAAGAAATCATGTACGCAATGGATTCTGTGCTGACACTGCAAATATTAATGATGATTAACAAGACTAACACAAAGCAGACACAAACGCAAAGGCATCACAATCATACCATATTGCAATCAATGAAGTTGTTATTTCTGAATCTGGCAGTAATCCAGCTAAGAAAACCAAAATCTCGAAGGCCCAATACTCCAAGCTTGCATAATATAAACATAACAGTATGATTCATGAGTTCAGAATGATACATTAATAAGTGAATTGAGATTATACTCTCTGAAAGTTGTATCTGTATCTATGGTTAACAAAGGCATTGCTAATGGGAATTGGTGAAGTGGAAGGTAACTAGAGAGACATACCAAACCATAGCAGCAGAGGGAAGAGCTAGTTTGAGGACAGTAAGGATGTAATGAAATGACTGAAAAGAGAATCCTTTCCAAGTGTCGTTGAACTTCCTTGCATTTGCCACATACAATGCCAACAAAAGCATTGCTACCCAAAAAGTGATAGAAGCTGCAATGGCAGCACCCTCAAAACTCAAAGATGTCAAATGGACCAAGGAATATGCAATGCCAATATGAAGCAATAGTGGAAGAGTTGAGAGGACCACCAATGGCATCACAACAGATTGTGTCTGAAGGAACCTCAACAAGTTTTGAAGGAACCCATATGAAAATAATCCTGGGATAAGAAACTTCATGTAGATTGAAGCTGTGCTTGAAATGTCTTGAGATTGATGAAGCAATACAAAGATGGATTTTGTAAAGCACCAAATAATGGATATGATGGTGGAGAAGATAAGGGATATGATGCAACAGGCTTGAAGATAAATTCCCAACTTTTCATATTCTTTTGCTCCAAATCCTTGCCCACATAATGTCTCTAGTGCCCCACTTAACCCAACCTGAGACATACATAAAGGGAATAATATGTTGTAAGAACTTGTTCCTTAACACAACGCTTGATAAGTCAACCCACAAAAAAGGTGAAAAAAGGCTTGCTCGGAAGTTTACAGAGCAAAGCGGATTTGTCGCTAACAGAGTGTGAAAATGAACTAAACAATCCCATAAAGGAACAGCCTAACCTACCCATTCCATCATTTTTCTAACCCCCAAAAGTTTGAAGATTTCCAAATAAGCATACAAAAAAGGAAAAGACTGTTACCATAACGGCGACGCCGGTGACAGTGAACCATGAGTTAGCTAGAGTGGCGCCGGCAAGTTGAAGGTCACCAAGGTGGCCGCTAAACATGACAGAAATCAAAGCGACTAAGTAATAGGAGACGTTAGTGAGAATAAGAGGTAGAGAAAACACAAGTTGATTCTTGGCCTCCTTCAAGTCCAAGATTTTGCTCCACCGTCCATCGAGAGTGTTAGTTCTTGTGTGTTCTGGTCCTTCCTCTCCGTCATGAGTGACCAATGATATAAGAGGTCTGGATGGTGTTTCTTCGTCATTTGAACCTGTGGTTTTCAACATCCTTTTCGCTATTCCTTCCTCTGCTCTCTGCCTGGTATATTGAATTGGAACTTTCGTTGGTCAAAATCTGTGTCCAAGTCCTCTCAACTATAGTATCAATTTTGAGGAGACTGAAGAGAGTGGATTAAAGACGGGGGTGGGAAGCGAAGTGATCGTCCCAGTAGTTCGGCTGGAGCCTAAGTGCATGTTTTTGTCAGGTATGGTATGACTTTATAAGGGCTGAAGTTTATTATTTAAAATATAAGCCTTTAAATAAATTTAAATTCTATCTAAATTCATATATAATTCTTGAAATCTATTTAAAAATCTATATCATACCTTAAAAGTTTATGGATTTATTTTCAGATGAAATAAAAGAGTTAGTAAGAGAAATAAAAGAATACTCAGTAGTAACAATTGTCTGAATAAGTAGGAATTGAATAAGAAAAATCAATCATCTATTACATATGGAGATATATTTTTTTAAATCAATCAAGTACGATAAGTGACAAGTAAAACTAGATTTTATCTTGTCCTTCTCATAGAAAATGAGACAAACTACTCCCATTGGAATCATTTTGATTTTGGGCATCACTAAAATAAACTTAGTGTAATTATTATGTTGCATCAAATGATATAAATCAAGGGAATGATAGTGAGCTAACATTACTATCTTGGGCGATCAAAAAGAAGAGAAGTAGATGTGATTAATTGATGAACTTAAACAGTTAATGATGAAATGTAAAACTTATGGCTAAAACTAAGTTATTAATTTTACAAATAATTTACAAAATTAATTATGCATAATAATACATTTAAAAAATAAATAAATAGGTCAGTAGGCAATTGTTATAAAAATAGGTTTGGAGTGTTTATCTAAATAGGCCTAGACCTAAGTTTGACTTATTTACTAAATAGACTAAGTTAGGTTCATGTAAGTTGTAACATCCCAATTTTTTTATATAGTAATTAAGTGTTATTAGGATGTGATTTATTAAATAAGAGGTTTAGAGAAAATCTAGGAGTATAAAATTAAGATTTTTGCCTTTATTAAATGAATTTAAAAAATATATATATATAAATATATAAATTGATGGGACCAGACCCTTTAATTTTTATTTCACTCCCACATTCTTCCATTCATTCACCGCCCCCTCTTTTTCCAAAAGAGAATATAATGATAAATTGATGGCCCACAACCTTTAATATATAGTTCTACCTCCCCTCTACTTCACCGCCTCGTCTTCTTCCGCTCTCATTCGCCGGCAAGCAAATTTAAAAAATTATTTAAGTAGTCAAAATCACTTTTTTTTATTAAATTTTCTTTATTATAATATTATTTTTATACTGAATAGAGAATGTTTTAGTGTTAGGATTTTAAGTAAGTTTTGAGTTTTATTAATAGATGACCATAAGAATGCAGTGGATGATTAATAGTTAATTTTAATTGGTTAATTTTTGTTATTTATTTTATATAATATTTTCTAATGAATTTTCTCTATAATTAGTCTATAAATAATTCTATATTGTAGTTTATAACCCATTAAATTGAGGTTAAATAATTTATTTGGATTATTGACAATAATCTTAAAGTTTTAATTGGTTTAAAATTTTTATATTGCATTATTTGAGAGATTTAGAGCTAGAGTTTGAATATTAGGAAAATATTATTATTGAATATAACATTTTTACCGATTAAATTTGAATTTAATGGTTGGTTTGTGTTTATTAGAACTAAAATTGATGTTTAATCGGTTTAAAATGTTGTCAGAGCTTATAAAATGAAAATGGGTATTTTGGGTGAAACTTTAGTTGGAGAAATTGAGGATTTTGATCTAGCTGAGCAATTATGGGAGAATTAGTTAAAATGAGATATTTTGATTTGATATTAGATTGAGGTTAATAGATGTTTAATCGGTTTAAATTGTTGTCAGAGCTTATAAAATGAAAATGGATATTTTGGGGTGAAACTTTAGGTTGGAGAAATTGAAGATTTTGATCTAGTTGAGTAATTATGACAGAATTAGTTCAAATGAGATATTATGATTTGATATTAGATTGGGTCAAAATCACTTCTTTTATTTAAATTTTCTTCATAAAAATTATTCTATGTGATTTTATCTTTCTTATGATTCTACTTTTATACTGAATAAAGAATATTTTAGTGTTAGGATTTTGGGCAAGTTTTGAGTTTTGTCAATAGACGACCATAAGAATGTAGTGGATGATTAATAGTTAATTTTAATTGGTTTACTTTTGTTATTCATTTTATATAAGATTTTATAATGAATTTTCTATATAATTAATCTATAAATAATTATATATTGAAATTTCTAACCGATTAAATTGGGGTTAAAAAATTAATTTGGATTATTGACCGTAATCTTAAAGTTTTAATAGGTTTAAAATTTTTATATTGCATTATTTGAGAGATTTAGAGCTAGAGTTTGAATATTAGGAAAATGTTATGATTGAATATAATAATTTTACTGATTAAATTTAAATTTATTGTTGGTTGGTGTTTATTAGAACTAGAATTGATGTTTAATCGGTTTAAAGTGTTATCAGAGCTTATAAAATGAAAATGAGTATTTTGGATGAAATTTTTGTTGGTTTTGATGATGTCTTATATAGATGTCATTTTTAAGAGCAAAAAGCTTATATGATATATTTATCTTCTACATTGACTAACTACTATATTTAATGTAGATTAGTCCAAGTTGAATAATAGTTCAAGAAGAAGATGAGATATTGAAGAAGGTAGAACTTCAAGAAGAAGATGAGTCCAAATTGAATGATGGAGAATGATCAACTAGAAGATCAATAAAGAAGTATTGAATTAGAGAAAGAAATTGAATCAAAGAACATGTAAAGTCAAATGATAAAGAATGATCGAGAGAAGAGAAGAAATAAAGAATTGAATTATGGAGAATGATCATGAGAAGAAGAAAGGAAGGAAGAACTTGCACAATGTAGTGGAATATCATTATTCAAGTTCATATATTGATGTTAGAAGTCTCCAAGATCATATGGAAGTTGGAATGACTTAATTTGGAGTGAAAACCAAAAAAAAAAACAGTTACAGGATGAGAAAACTCGAGTTCATATCTAAAAACTCGAGTTTCCTACTTCGCCACAATGATTTGCTCCTCTAGTATGAAAAAACTCGAGTTTAGGACACAAAACTCGATTTTGGAACTCAAAACTCGAGTTAATCATTAACTGACTCGAGTTTGTAATGTCTTCAGCAACTCTGGGGTCTCTAGACTGTTAGTTCTCTATGTGTTTTGATGATTAATAACAATTGTAAACAAGTACGAATGTTTTTAAAATGACAAAAGAGTCAAAATCATTCTGTCACCTCAAAACTCGAGCCTAACTAAGCAAACTCGAGTTTTCTGCAAACAGAGCTCATCAGGATATTTTCAAGATAACGAACTCGAGCCCGAGTAAATAGACTCGAGCCTAAACCCCGATGATATAATAATAAAGAGTTTACAAACAAGTAAACTCGAGCCCGTATAGACAAGCTCGAGTTTTCCCATGGCGGAAGATTTTCTAATTAAAATGTATCTCTTTAAACTCCAGAGTTTATTCTTTTTAAGTAGAGTTCACTTGTTTCTATGGCTATAATTTAATGAACACTCGAGCCCAAGTATATGGACTCAAGCCTAATACTTTTGTGTAGAGTTTACTCTATGGTTTGACAAACGAAGAAGAGTTTACAAAATAGGTAAACTCGAGCTGTTATTGCAAGCTCGAGTTTTCCTTGCGAGAGCTCCCAAGTTTTCCTTCTTTACAAACTCCAGAGTTTAAGTTCAAACCTCCAGTTCACTTCAATAAGCCATGGAATAAATTAAGCTGAACTCGAGCCTAAGAATATGAACTCAAGTCCTTCATCTGAAGAAAGAAAAGCAAGTGTACAAACTCCAGAGTTTGTACTCATGCTCCAGTCCACTCTAATCGAGCAACCAAAACTCTTAGGCATGAATAGTGTTAAACTCGAGCCTAATCACTAATGGACTCGAGCACGCTTATCTTGTGAGATATTACTCCGTGTTCATTCGACAAAAGCTTAGAGAGCATTCGAACTCGAGCCTACCTTCGTGAACTCGAGTTCACATGGTAAAACAAAATACAAACTCCAGAGTTTACATCAAACTCCAGAGTTTGCTCTCACAGAAGATAAACCAGATTCTCTAAAATGCCTTACGAACTCGAGCCTGACTTGGAGAACTCGAGTTTAAGACGAAAGCAGAAATGATCGTTACTGGTTTCATCCTGATTCTTTTAAACTACAAAACTTACCATGTTTATACGAATTGATTGCATTCATTTAGTATATTCAAATATATTTAACCACTCTATATTGAGAATGTTTCAGAGCGATTACAAACTTGAAACATACAAAAGATTAAGCGAAACGAAAAGCAAGCTCAAGAGTTCTTATACATTCAGTTTTCTTTCTGTATTGTATTTTGATATACAAAGAGCCTCAGTGTTTATCATTATCTTCTCTGTGAGAGAGCTTTTATACAAATTATTCATTCATTGTAAAAGATCTCAAGTCAAGGGGACTTGGAGATTGAGATTTCAGTTTACAACTTGTAAGGGGGAGTGTATCCTAGAGAGAGGATAATCCTTGAGTACAGAGTGTGTATCTGAGTTAAGTGATAGTAGAAAAACCCAGAGAGTCCGGGACTGGACGTAGGTCAAGAATTTAGACCGAACCAGGATAAACTTTCCGTGTCAAGCTCTTCTTCCCTATCTCTTTACGTTTAGCTTCAGCTTGGGTGCAAAGTTATTATAGAAGTTTTAAAATCCCCAATTCACTCCCCTCTTGGTGATTTCCTTTCGTTTTCATAGACAAGGAAAACTCGAGTTTTCAAGTCGAAACTCGAGTTTACGGCGCTAATTAGCAACTCTGTTCTACTCTGTTTCATGTTCAGCTTGGGCGACGTCTGGTAATTCGATGATATCTTCCAAACCAGACATCGGATTGAGGTGAAACCAGTGGAATATGAAACTAGACTCTCAATGCGTCATTTTGGTATAAAATTCAAGCCAAAAGGAGTTCATATGAAGAAGCTATGAATTTATGAAGTTGACAGTGAAATTCACGCCACTCAGCAGACCAACCTTCAATGTTTTGAGTGTATCTCACAAAGTGCAAATCCGATTGAGCTTAAATCAGTGGCATATGAAAGTAGACTCAAAGGGATTTCTATCAAGATTTGAACGGACCAAAATGGAGTTCAGAACATGGAGATATGACCTTCGAAAGTCGACTGTTTGCTCAAGATGTTGCATGGTTTGCTATCAAATGAAGCAAACTCGAGTTTATCGGGGACAGAGAGCAAAATATGATTTTGAGAAAGACCGAAACTCGAGTCATTAAGTTGGAAACTCGAGTTTCCATCAGACAGAGAGCAATCTTGAGTAAAGCAACAACCTCTAAACTCGAGTTTACAAATGCAAACTCGAGTTTGCACCTCTGCTTCAAAAAATCACCGTTTCGAAAATCTCGTTTTTCATCAAGAACATCCAGATGAATACCCAAATGATTTATAATACTTCTTAACATTATTTATATCATTTGTGTACATGTTTCAGATGATCAAAGGATGTTAAACTGAAGATCAATGGTAAAGTAAATGCTGATGTCATAGCTGGTTCAGAAAACGAAGCTTTAACGACTAGTTCCATCTGAGTCTAATGGCTATATTTCTTTATCCAACAGTCATTGAATCTTCAAACGGTCATATATTGATCTCTACCTATAAAAGAAGACAGATTCAAGACAGAAGAAGAGACACAAGCCTACATCTTCAAAATGCGCATACTTTGATATTCAGATTATTTACTCTCTGTTTTCAATGTTTACATAGTTTATCATAAAGAGTGAAATAATTTGTATTGTTCTTCAGTGTTTATCCATTCACTACTAAGAGAGAAGATTTATTGTAATCATCCTATCATTCTATTTGAGAGTTACTCAAGATTGGGTGATCTTGAGTAGGAAACCCATTGTATTGGTTACAACTTGTAAGGGGAGTGAATCCTAGTGAGAGGATTACTTCGAGTACAGAGTGTGTAATCAAGTGGGCGTATTGATTACAGTTTGTAAGGGGGAGTGAATCCTAGTGAGAGGATTACTTCAAGTACAGAACGTGTAATCAAGTTGAAAGAAGATAGTGGATTGAAAATTTCAAGTGGAGTTTGGGGACTGGACGTAGGTCAAGGATTGGGCCGAACCAGTATAAATCATAGTTTGCATATTCTCTTCCCTTATCTTTTATATTTCCAATATATGTTTATTTGAATATCTAATTGTTGATTTAGAAAATGCAAAAGATATTCAAAGTATCAAGTTTTTAATTAGACACCCAATTCACCCCCCTCTTGGGTGATAGTCAAGTCTTTCAACTTTAGGTTGGAGAAATTGAGGATTTTGATCTAGTTGAGTAATTATGGGAGAATTAGTTCAAATGAGATATTTTGATTTGATATTAGATTGGAGGCTTAGTCATTAAATGATATTTGGGTGTTAAAGGGAGAATTGGAGACTTTAAGTCTACATAATTAAATAGATTATTTATTTAACAATTTGGTTGATGAGAACTTGTATTATAATAGTGTAAATTGAAGTTAAATTATTTGGTGTTAGCAAATTGAAAGCATTTAAATGTTGGTAAAAATAAGCTTGGAGTAGAGGTAACCATTTTCCTCTTACTGTGTATGATGTTTGTAAGTGATTTTTAATTATATAAATCTATGAAATTATGTTGATAATGAAATTCTCTTGTGGGATTTATTTTGGGAAAATGATTAATGATATTATATTATTGATTTATGAAATTTGAAATATTCTTTTGATGCGGGCCTATCAAGAAGACTTTGGAAGTTTAAGCTACTTTTGCTAACAATAGTACTTCTATCTTTTTGGTACATGATAGATTATTGTGTATATCCACATTAAGACTCATTTTATATACTCTGGTATATTTTGGATTTTTCGATCAATCTTAAAGAAATATTTAGTTAAAGAGTTTGGGCGTAAAGTCCAAAACTCAACTGTATACATAAAACATCTTTATATGAATGGTTCAATCAAACCATTAACTAACTATTGTTCTTCAAAATGGACGATGTCACAACCCCTATCAGGGGCCTAGCCTGGTCCATGTATGCATGTGCCTCTTGGGTGGTTATGCCTCCAACCTAACCTAATGGCTCATCTTTCCCCATTTTTTTCCATTTTAGTTAACTTACGAAATATGTTTGTAATTATAAAATGGAGCAGTTTTAATATAATTAAACATACATACGCATGAAAACATGTCAATGCCGAGCTCAAATCTAAGATATCGATACCTCTTCCAAACATAGAGGGTGGCATCACCACTAGGACAACTAGCTAACTGTTGACGGTTTTTTTTTTTTTTTGTAGCTAAAGATTTAGATTTTGTTTTGGTGAAAGAAACATATTCTAGAGTAAATCAATATGCTTCAAGGAAGAAATATGATCAACAAAATGTCTCACAACAAGTGAGCAACATGTATGACTTGTTCCGGTGCACTAAATGCAATAGATCCATGCTGCTTCACTTATTATTGGGATTTTTGGTAAATGCATTCCTTCTTTGAGCCATCACAATGATTTCGCCTATTTTTATTTGTCTGTTTTAATTTGACATCATCTTAATCTTGTTCAGGATCTATGCAACAGAATATAGTAGAAGGAAATGAGCATGACTTACAAATTATTTTCCAGCCTTGGCAGTTGAAAGGCAAGGTAACATTTTGAAACTAGCATCTAGATTGCATTTTCAGGAAGTAGAAAGTAGACTCAAGAATCAAGATTCTGAGCATGTTTAGAAGACAAGTGAGAAGCAGAAAGGAAAGAGAGACTAACAATCACAAGACAAACTTCCATAATGATTACTGATCATTTATCAGTAGTGTCACTTTTTTTTCTTCTTCCTCCTTGGTTTCTTGCTCCTCTTCCTTGGTCTTTGCCAAGTTAAAACACAAGTGGGTTGCCTGTATTTCTATCCCCTCAGGCCTCAGTCCCTCACACACTCAGTTTAGTCCATTTAGCATACTTTGTGAGGATAAGGAGAGTTCCAGTTTGGCATGCCATCCCACAAATCAACCCAATCCATAAGCCCTACATCATAAAAAAACATCATATTTGTATAACTAGGCTCAACCCACTTACTCTGTAATGAAATACTATAACTGAGTGATTTTATTTTTATTTTTTTACCTTGGCATGTAGTTTGGACTTAAATCCAAGGATGCAAGATATTGGTAAAGCAATGAGATAATAACTTGCGAGGTTGACATATACAACAAAGTGTTGCCAACCACATCCTCTAGCCACCCCTGAAGCATCAAAATCAATTCCCCTCTAAAAGGTTGAACACATAAATCTGAATTATCAACAAGAAAATATCGTTTTAGTATTCAACCATCTGGTTTACGACGAATTTGAACCTGATAAGACGCCTTGCACAGAATCGAGTAGTATAGAAATTGCAAGTAGAGGTGCCATGGAAGCAAACTCTTTTTTCAACACAGAACTGCTACTGAACAGGTGAATCCAGATGCCATGACCAAGTAAAAGTGCTGCAACAACACACAACGTGAGAAGGATAGAGAGCTTCAGAGTCACACCCATGGCATGCTTGGCTTTATCTGGCTTGTCTGCTCCCAGTTCATTGGCAACCCTTGTGCTGTGTCAAGATTTTTACTTCTCAGTACATGTAATAAGAATTCTGATTCAGACATTCATGAAACAGAAAAAGGAACAGAAACTATGTTTCATTAGTTATTTCTGACCTTGCTGCTGCACCCAGACCATAAGAAATCATGCAGCCAATGGCTTCAGTGTTCACACTGCAAATATTGATGATGATTAAAAGGATTGACACGAACACAAACAAATGTAAAAGCATCACAACTTCACAATCATACCATATGGCGATCAATGAAGTGGTCATTTCTGAATCTGGCAGTAATCCAGCTAAGAAAACCAAAATCTCAAAGGCCCAGAACTCCAAGCTTGCATAATATAAACATACAGTATGATTCATGAGTTCAGAGTGATACATTAAACTAATTAAAATTACAATCTATAAAAGTTGTATCTTTATCTGTATCTGGTTGAAGTGAAAGGTAAGTGCAGGAACATACCATACCATAGCAGCAGAGGGAAGAGCTAGCTTCAAGACAGAGAGGAGGTAACGAAATGACTGAAAAGAGAACCCTTTCCAAGTGTCCTTGAACTTCTTGGCTTTCATCACATAAAATGCCAGTAACAACGTTGATACCCAACAAGTTATAGAAATCGAAATCGGAGCACCCTTAAAACTCAGAGATGTAAAATGGATCAAGGCATAAGCAATTCCAATATGAAGCATCAGCGGAAGAGCTGAGAGGACCACTAATGGCCACACAACAGATTGCGTTTGAAGGAACCTCAACATGTTTTGAAGAATTCCTAATGCAAACAATCCTGGGATAAGAAACTTCATATAGAGAGAAGCTGTGCTTGAAATGTCTGGAGATTGATGAAGCAAGATCAAGATAGGTTGTGTGAAGTACCAAATAATGGATATAACGATGGAGAAGATAAGGGATATGATGCAGGAGGATTGAAGATAAATTCCCAACATCTCATATTCTTTTGATCCAAATCCTTGCCCGCAAAATGTCTCTAGTGCCCCACTTAACCCAATCTGAGACAAGAATATAGAGCGTAGTACTAGTGAATTTTTCCAGTGTTAATAATATTGTAGTGTGGGAAAATGAGCATACAAAAAGGATAAATAAGTCTTACCGCAACATCGACGCCGGTGACACTGTACCATGAGTTGGCTAGAGTGGCACCAGCAAGTTGAAGGACACCAAGGTGGCCGGCGAACATGACAGAAACCAGAGAGACTGAGTAATATGACACATCGGTGAGAATCATAGGGAGTGAAAACATGAGCTGATTCTTGGCCTCCTCCAGGTCCAAGATTTTGTTCCACCATCCATGAACAGTGTTCATTCTTGTGTGTTCTGGTCCTTCCTCTCTATCATGAAAAATCTCTGATATGCGTTTAGACGATTAGAAAAGCAAATTAATTTTGGTATATTTGATTATTGTTTCATTTTCATTTATGTTTTTGCTAAAGAAGTTATATCAAAATCACATTAACATTAAACAAAAACTTATTTTTCTTATTATTATTATTATCATTTTTATCATATCAAGAATATGTGAAATATAGGGATGTTCTATCTTCTTCTTTTTTTCCTGCTAAAAAACCTATAATTTAAAGGCATGTGAAGTCTCCCTTCCTCTTAGGTGATACTCCCACTGGTCTTTATTATAAGACACCAACTACCAATTTCTCACGGACCAATGAATGGAGGTTAAGTCATTAATGAGGTCTAAAAGTAATAAATGTTTCCAACTTTACCCTTACTTTAATGACGTAGGTTTAAATGAGTTAGTTAAAAATGAGGGCATAATGGAAAAATAGTAATAAATGAGTTAGTTAAAGTAAGTTGGTGCCTTATAATAAGGACCAAAAAATGTTGGTGGTTGGTGCCTTATAATAAGGACCAAAAAATGTTGGTGGTTGGTGTCTTATAATAAGGACCAAAAAATGTTGATGGTTGGTGTCTTATAATAAGGACCAGAGGGAGTACTAATGTTGGACAGAACAAGCCGTCCATTATCCTCAAGCGTTTATCTAGGTACCCAGAAGTTAGGATGCCTCCCCAACACCTTAACTAACTCTAGGATCAAACGTCTTCTCTTTATAGAGAATGTTTGACCCCTTTGTCAGTTGAACTAAAAGACTAGGATTAATAAAGGGAAAATTCATACAGGGGCCCAATTAAGGCTCAGAATTTCAAAAAAGGCTTCAACAACTTTCACATACCAAAAAGGGTCCTAGGGCCTTTTTTCTGGTATAAACGTTAACAACTAAAACAACCATATTAACAACAAAATCAATACCCGTTAACAACTAAATCAGTCGCATTAACAACAATATTTTAACAATTAAATCAGTCACATTAACAACAATATCAGCCCCGGTTAACAACTAAATCAGTCACATTAACAACTAACGTTTTAATGAAAAATACCAGAAAAAGCCCTAGGACCCTTTTTGGTATGTGAAAGTTATTGGGTTTTTTTTTATAATTTTGGACCTTAATTGAACCCTGTATAAATTTTCCCTTAATAAATATAGGGATGTTTTGAGAAGGAAGGTAGATGCTTAGGAGCAAGGACGCAACTGGCTTTGGTTAGACCACGTGGCCATCACTTATCAGTGGTCCAATCTTTTGTCCTCGCTCTCTAATGTCCATTCACTTTAGATATTTGTTTGCCAGCTCCTTCCTCTATTAAAAGTTTAACACGTGTCCCTTCTTAAGAAAATCCATATTAAAAAGGGTAAAGGAGTAAAAATACTATGTGCTTTGCCCCAGAACGTCCAACACCATATGTTTTTTTAGGAGCAAATGTGGTTACATTTTAGGAGCAAAAGTCACATCTGCCGTTAAAATGAATGACGTTGACTGTGAAGTTGAATGATTTGACTAAAAATTACATGTGTTATGTGGGGCCCACGTGGTGTCCAGCTTCCCCTTCCCGACTAATCTCCATCTTCTTCATCATTGTTTAACACACACAGCAACGTCATTTGCATATAGCCTTCCTTTTTTTTTTTTCCTCACCTGCAGCGACTTTCCTCTCTTATCTATAAGGGCCCGTTTGGTTCAAGGAATTTGGGAGAGAGAATGAGAACTTAATAGAGTTCCCTCCTAAAAACATGTTTGGTTCACTGTTGCCTGGAACTTAAGTTCCTGGGCCCACACCGGCCCACCACTCTTCCTCAAGTTCCCACCAAAATTGGTGGGATCTCAAGCTCCCACGTCACTATTCACATTTTTGACAAATTTGTCCCTGAAATTTAAACTTGGTGGGAAGTTCGAACTTGGCGGGAAAGTTCGAATTTGGCGAAATTTTTTTTACACAAATTCAAACTTAACAAAAATATATTTTTTAAAAATATATTTTAGCAAAAAAAATATTTTTCTTTTTTATTTTGAATTAATTTCTTTAGAGGGTAAAATAGACTTTTTCTAATTCTTTACCAACTACCATCCCTTCATTTTCTTCCAACCAAACAACTCAAGCCATCTTCCCTCATCTTTCAAATATTACTTTCCCTTCCTTTAAGTTCATTTCCCTCCTCTAAGTTCCTTTCCTTCCTTAAAAGTTCTTTGAACCAAACGGGCCCTAAGTGTTGATACATAAGTAAGAAAACTGATAGATAAGAGAGGAAAGTCACTGCAGGTGAGGGAAAAAAAATAGGAAGGCTATATGCAAATGACGTTGCTGTGTGTATTAAACAGTGATGAAGAAGATGGAGATTAGTCGGGAAGGGGAAGCTGGACACCACCGTGGGCCCCATACCACATTACACATATCATTTTTAGTCAAATTATCCAACTTCACCGTCACTCTCATCCATTTTAACGACAGATGTGACTTTTGTTTCTAAAATGTAACCACATGTGTATTTTTACTCCAAAAAAGGTATATGGTGCTGGGCGCTCCCAGGGTAAAGCACATGTGTATTTTTGCTTCTTTACCCTATAAACATATAGAACTGATATTTTACCCATTTATTCTAGATTATGGCTGCTTTATCTCAATCTCAATATCTTTTGACAGGACAAGAGAAGTGGAATATATAAGAAGCCGTTCGTGCTTCATGGTGATATTTTCAGGACACAAAACTCTAATTTTGGCTGTTTGATTCCCATATATAATAAACTTCATTACAATTTTGACTATTTTTTTTTTTGATAATAAAAAGTTTTAGAGGGGTTCGACATCAGTCCCCCACCAAGGCCAGAGCATGGCCCCGGACTCTATGAGCACTTATTGGAGACTTACGAGATCGCCTACCAAAGGAGTCCCAACGACAGCAGTGGGAATACAATTTTGACTATTGAACTCTGATAAATAGTACTTATAAAAAAAAACTCTGATAAATAGTAAACTTTTGTCCCTCATTTGGGCAAGCTTTGTGATGACTAAGAGAGTTACAGTTTGGCATGCAAGCCCACAAATCAGCCCAATCCACAAGTCCTATATCAGATGACATATTCATATGACTAGGCTCAACCTGCTTGCTCTCAGTAATGAAAAATAACTGAGTAAATATTTATTTATTATGTATTATTATAGTTTCTGTCCTATTTCTTATGATGTAATCTAATTTATCTTTTTTAATGATTATCATTTTGTCTTCTTATCAAAAAATCTTTTAGCAGGTATTTGGATCATAACCTTGAAAAATTATCAATGGTCTACCGACCCACCAAATGTGTGTATACTTATTTCGGCCTAAAAAGTTAAAACTTATAAAGTTGTCTTTTGAGTTTTGGGTTTAGATTTTATTCTGGTATTTTTTCAGCCGAAGATTTACATTTTGTTTTATTGTTGAAATGGTAGAAAATTGTTTGAGATGGTTTAAATATGTATAAATAAGACAATTGGATGCGCTCGTAAGATGATAGATCAAGTTGTTAATTGGAACCTATTAAAAAAGGGTAGAGAAAACAGAAGAGGACACTAAATGAGGTTATTGAATAAGATTTCTTAATTAACAATTCATCGAGAGATAGCTTGATGGCATAGTGTGATCCATGTAGGCAACACTAGGTCGGTGGAATAAGGCTCTGTAGTTGTTGTTGTTGCTAGTGTCTTCTCATCATAGTAAAAGAAAAAAAAAAAAATTAGGGAAAGTCGCTACGAGAATGAAGTCTCAAGGAAAAATGTAATAAATAAAAAGTCGCACAAGTTGAGGAGCATACAATGACAAGCTCCAATACGAAAAATGACACCAAACCCATGTTGTTTCACTTGTTGAGATTTTTTGTAATTATAGTTTTCTTTCTTGGGACCTTCCTTTCTCCTTAAGGCGATTAAAGAGTCTAATTAAGGTAGGTAGAGTGAAACTGAGGAGCTCAATTATAACTATTAATAAAATGTCTTATTTAAAATATAATAAAGGGATAATAATCAACTGTCATACTAAAATTTTTAACTAGTCTCCAAACAGCCGCTTCCTTGTGTATTTCTGTGTCCTCAGTCCCTCACACACTCAGTTTAGTCCATTTGACTTTCTTTGTGAGGATTAGGAGAGTTCCAGTTTGGCATGCCAACCCACAAATCAACCCAATCCATAAGCCCTACATCAAAAAAATTAGAAAATATCAATTTTCAGAGAACGTATTTACATAACAAAGCTCAAACCACTTGCATTTTTTACCTGGGCATGTAGCTTGAACTTAAATCCGAGGAGGCAAGATATTGGTAACCCAATGAGATAAAAAGTTGCGAGGTTGACATATACAGCTAAGTGCTGCCAACCACATCCTCTAGCCACCGCTGAAGCATCAAAATTCAAAATCAATTCCCCTCTAAGAGGTTGAACATAACTCTGAATTATCAACAAGAAAACATTGTTGTTTCAATACGAGGAATTAGAACCTGATAAGATGCCTTGCACACAATCAAGTAGTATAGAAATTGCAAGTAGAGGTGCCATGGACGCAAACTCTTGTTTGATCACAGAATTACTACTGAATAGTTGAATCCAGATGCCCTGACCAAGTAAAAGTGGTACAATAATACAAAATGAAAAAAGGATAGAGAGCTTCAGGGCCACACCCATGGCATGCTTGGCTCTCTCTGGCCTGTCTGCTCCTAGTTCATTGGCAACCCTTGTGCTGTGTCAAGATTCTAACTTCTCTCAATACATGTAATAAGAATGCTAATTCAGGAAGACATGAAACAAATAATTAAGGAACAGAAACTATGTTTCACTAGTTATTTCTGACCTTGCTGCTGCACCCAGACCATAAGCAAACATGTAGCCAATGACTTCTGTGCTAACACTGCAAAAATATAGATTATGATGAACGGGATTGACACTTACACACACAAATGCAAAAAAGCATCAGAATCATACCATATGGCGATCAATGAAGTGGTTATTTCTGAATCTGGCAGTAATCCAGCTAAGAAAACCAAAACCTCAAAGGCCCAGTACTCCAAGCTTGCATCATACAAAAACATACAGCACAATTAATGAGTTCAGAGTGATACATTAAACTAAACTAAAATTAAACTCTATAACAGTTGTATCTGTATCTGGTTGAAGTGAATGCGGCAGTAATCCAGCTAAGAAAACCAAAATCTCAAAGGCTCAGTACTCCAAGCTTGCATAAGACAAAAACATACAGCATGGTTCATGAGTTCAGAGTGATACATTAAACTAAACTAAAATTAAACTCCATAATAGTTGTATCTGTATCTGATTGAAGTGAAAGGTAAGTGCAGGAACATACCATACCATAGCAGCAGAGGAAAGAGCTAGTTTGAAGACAGTAAGGAGGTAATGAAATGACTTGAAAGAGAAACCTTTCCAAGTGTCCTTGAAATTCCTTGCATTCACCACATACAATGCCAGCAACAACGTTGCTACCCAACAAGTGATAGAAATTGAAATCGGGGCACCCTTAAAGCTCAAGGGTGTGAAATAGGTCAAGGCATAAGCAATGCCAATATGAAGCATCAGTGGAAGAGCTGATAGGACCACTAATGGCCACACAACAGATTGCGTTTGAAGGAACCTCAACATGTTTTGAAGGATTCCTAATGCAAACAATCCTGGGATAAGAAACTTCATATAGAGAGAAGCTGTGCTAGAAATGTCTGGAGATTGATGAAGCAAGATCAAGATAGATTGTGTGAAGCACCAAATGATGGAAATAATGGTGGAGAAGGTGAGGGATATGATGCAGGAGGATTGAAGATAAATTCCCAACATTTCATATTCTTTTGCTCCAAATCCTTGCCCGCATAATGTCTCTAGTGCCCCACTTAACCCAACCTGAGACAAGAATAATATGTTATAAGAACTTGTTCCTTAAATATACTCTAGTGCAGTTCCAGTGTTGACAAAATTCTAGTGTGGGAAAATGAGCATACAAAAAGGAAAGAGAGAGGGTTACCACAACGTCGACGCCGGTGACAGTGAACCATGAGTTGGCTAGGGAAGCACCGGCAAGTTGAAGGACACCAAGGTGGCCGGCGAACATGACAGAAACCAAAGCGACTAAGTAATAAGACAAGTTGGTGAGAACCAGAGGGAGAGAAAACATGAGCTGATCCCTGGCCTCCTCCAGGTCCAAGACTTTGCTACACCATCCATGAATTCTTGTGTGTTGTGGTCCTTGCTCTCGATCACGAGTAACCTCTGATAATAGAGGCTGGGATGGTGTTTCTTCGTCATTTGAACCTCCGTTTTCCAACATCTTGTTTTCTCTGTTCCTTCCCTCTGCTCTCTGCCTGGTTTTGACTTGGAACTCGTGTTTGATCGAGGAGACTCGAGGAATAAACAAGTCAGTGAAAATTGAAAGACATCATTTATTTATTTATTTGTTTTTGGCCAGCCGTGGCCATCGTTTCGCACCCATGTTCATTAAAAAAATAAAATAATAGAGTATATGAGACACGTTACAGCCGTTTTTTTTTTATGAGATTGAAAACAAAACTAGGCGACAACATCTAGCTGGCAATAATTCTTTTTTTTTTTTTTTTGTCAATAGCATGAGTTACTTAAGCACAGAAGACATCCAAACGTGTAAATAAGCTATCAAGGGCTTGATGAAGAATCTTTTCCTCTAAATCCATGACAAGTACTCATGAAGAATCTTCTCATATAAATCCATGATAAGTTTGACAACTTGTTATGTTTGGATTAACTTTTAAAGAATAATTTTTATAATTTATGAGGTAAATATATGAGAGTATTTTTATCACGTATTTCGAAACAATAATTTTATTGTTTCTCAAACATCCACTAGGTGAAAACTGAAAACAAAGAAGTGATGATAACCAGATCCCTCATGCCTCATGGGATTTGACTGAGGAAGCACACCAGATTGGAGAAGTTGAATAGCAGAGACATATGAAATAATCCATGAAAATGACCACTTGTCAAATTAAAAATTTACAAAATATACTGAATCGGGAGCATATTAAAATGGTTCGGTGGGATATGACTCGTGGATTGGTTTTTATGATATGAGGATTATAATTAATAGTAATACTTATATTGTGGCAGGCGCAGTTTGCATTTAATGGCAGCGGCTCTCTCCTTCTTTCATTTGATAAAATATTTTAGAAAAACATTAATTTGTTAATTATCTTATTTCAAAATATTTTTCATTAATTATGTGTTATTACTTAATATTATACGAAGCATAGTTTTAAAAATTTCTATTTTTAAAGAAATTAAGATTCTTAATTATAATGACAAGATTCATTGATCTTCACAGTTTGATCCAAAAACGTTTTATAAATTGGAAAGGAGGTTGAAATATTTATTATAATTTTATAATTGTTACTTAATATTTTTGTTTAAAATAGAATATCAATTTCTTCATTTTTTTTAGTTATTTCTTTTTATTCCAACACACGTACGAGAAACCACGTTCGTAATGTTATTTCTTTTATATTTTTCATAAAAAAGAATGTACTAAACCATACGTTACAAAAGTTTTGCTGCTCTTTTAATATTATCTCAGGTCCTAATTATAAGACTTAGTTGACTTTTTTAAAAGAGATTAAGTAAGTTAAATAACTTACTTAATCATTTCATATGTTGTGTATCATTAGATTATATATTAGTTTATTAGTCAAACTAAATGATTTGAAGAAAAAAATAAAAAATACTCTAAATTGACTTAATTAACTTCCTTAATCTCTTCAAAAAAATCACCTAGATCTTATAATTAGGACTGGAGAGAGTATCATTCATTGATACGATTGATAAAGTTTGATGCTTGTTACTTTGTTTCATGGGAAAATCCCTTTAAAGTTTTAAGTGATTAAGAAAATGTCAAAAAAGTCTTATAAAAAATTCTGATATCAAAATAATTTCATTAAAAAATGAAAGAGTAGCTGGCACAAACACAAGAAATTAAAAGAGGAGTGTGATGGGGTAAGGAGCTTCAGTTTTCTAGCTAGGAGGACCACATGCGCCACTGGATGTCCTGCAAATTCCATGCTTATAATTAATATTAGATAGTCTCAAAGTCTAAGCTTTAACGAGGAGAAGTGAAAGCGTGATGCGTGTTGTGACTTGGCAAAATGAAAGAATGGAAAGAATGAATATTATTGATAGGGTTAAGGACCAAAAATACCAACGAACTATTGGGCCAGGACCACCTAGCACAGCAAACTATTTTTTGAACCAAAAATACCAACAAACATTTTAAAGAGGAGCGCTCAGCACAACGCCATTAACACCGTTAACAAAAAGTTAACCACCGTTATCTAAGGTGCAGATTGGCCAACGAACTCTTATTCCAGGAGCGCCCAGCACAAAATTCTAAATTTTACTAAATTAAATAATTTTTTCTCAATTGTTATTATTCAAAACTACTTGTATAGATATCTATGGACAAAAATTATTCATTATTTAATTTTGTCAATATTATAATTTGCTAAAATAAACAAAATTTTTAATTAAAAATATAATTATATGATTTAAATAAAACTCAAGGTGTTTTATAATTTATTATATATGTTAAACAAAAAATTATATGATTTATTTTTATAATAAAACTCACATAAATTTCTTCTAAAATAAAATAATAATTTTATGAGAAAAAGAATGTATGATAAATGATATGAGAGAATTAGAGTAAAATATGTAAAAGTGCACTTATTAATCAAATAAATTAGAGTAAATTTATGTATGTATTTTTACTCTATCATGATTTTTATTTTTATTTTATTTCTAAATATAAGTCTTATTAATCTAAATTTATAAGTATAATTTGTTTCACTCTTTAAATTATAGCAAGAAATATAGGTTAGTAGTTCTTAAAGCTCAATTGTGTCAATTGCCGTATAACTTATTCTCAACGATACATTATCTATCTTGAATATAATGATATTAAGTTAACGGCAAAATCGAAAGAAAAGAATATAAAACACCTTGAGTTTTATTTAAATCATATAATTATATTTTTAATTAAAACTTTTGTTTATTTTAGCAAATTATAATTTTAAAAAAATTAAATAATGAATAATTTTTGTCCATAGAAATCTATACAAGTAGTTTTGAATAATGACAATTGAGAAAAAATTATTTAATTTAGTAAAATTTAGAATTTTGTGATAATAGTTGTACGTTGTATACAGGACAATTACATTGGGAAAAACTCACTGAATAGAATAGGCAATATCACCATGACTAAATAATAAACTAGCTAACTAAATACAAGTTGTTATGTAACCAACTAACTAAAATACAAGTTGTTATGTAATCCCTGTCACCCCCTGCAAGCTGGAGCATGAATATCTTGGATGCCCAGATGCCCAGCTTGGATTTGAGTTCATGAAACCGAGTAGGATGAAGTGACTTAGTGAATATGTCTGCAAGTTGATCAACAGATCGAACAAGTAGAAGACGAATCAGCTTGGCTTGAAGCTTTTCCCTTACCGAATGACAATCAAGCTCAATATGTTTGGTTCTCTCATGAAAAGTGGGATTGGCAGCAATTTTAATTGCTGATTGATTATCACAGTAAAGTAAGGCAGGAGCAATATGAGAAATGTGGAAATCATTTAACAAATATATAAGCCATTGTATTTCACAAGTTGTAGAGGATAAAGCCCGATATTCTACCTCTGAAGAAGATTTGGAGACAGTGCCCTGTTTCTTGGCTTTCCAAGAAATTAAGGAAGAACCAAGAAAAATGGCAAAACCGGTAACGGAGCGACGAGTATCTAAACAATCAGCCCAATCAGAACCACTGAAACTTCTTAATTGTAAATCAGAGGAAGCAGAGAAGAAAATATCAGCACCCGGAGATGATTTGAGATAGCGGAGAACACAGTAGCACTACAAAAAAAGTGCCACTTTGTGGCGGTTAATTTGTAGCGGTCAAAATAAACCGCTACAAATATGCGAATTTGTAGCGGTTTATACCGAAACCACTACAAATTTGTAGCGGTGTGACTCGCGCCAAGTGGCGCGCTGGTTCGTAACGACATTTGTAGCGGTTATTATAAACGAACTGCTACAAAATATGGCGCGAAGTTGGCGCAAAATTTGTAGCGGTTATTTTGTAGCGGTTTATTTATAAAAACCGTCACAAATATGGCGCCAGTTTGGTGCCTTATGGCACACCATTAGTGGCGGTTTTGAAACCGTTACAAAATGCAAAAAAAAAAAAATCGCTACAAATGTGAACCGCTACAAAAACTGTTACATCAACCGCTACAAAGTGAGTAATATTGAAATTTGAATATTTCGAATCCCGCCAAGTTTATTTTTAAAAAAACTATGTTCATATTTGTAGCGGTTGTTAGTATAACCGTTACAAAATGTGATATTTTGAATTTTTTTTTTAAAAAAAATACCAATGAATTTTTGTAGAGGTTTTGAAACCGATACAAAACGCAAAAAAAAACCGCTACAAATGTGAACCGCTACAAAAACTGTTACATCAACCGCTACAAAGTTCGTAATATTGAAATTTGAATATTTCGAATCCCGCCAAGTTTATTTTTTTTTTTTTAAATATGTTCATATTTGTAGCGGTTGTTAGTATAACCGCTACAAAATGTGATATTTTGATTTTTTTTTAAATACAAATGAATTTTTTTAGAGGTTTTGAAACCGCTACAAAACGCAAAAAAAAACCGCTACAAATGTGAACCGATACAAAAACTGTTACATCAACCGCTACAAAGTGTGTAACATTGAAATTTGAATATTTCAAATCCCATCCCCACCATACCTCATCTCACACACTCATTCATTTCTTCCCACTCACTTCTCTCTCGTTTTCTCTCATTTCTTCCCACTCCTTCTAAAATCTTTGATTTCAATGTTTTATTTTTTACTTCTTATAATACTGATACTATTTTTTTCCTTATCCAGAACTTTAAGTATATTTCCTCAATATTCCTTCTATCATCATCAACTTTCTTTATATAATCAAATATCATCTAATGCACAACATAATTTTTTTGCTCGTAGGTGGACAACACAATAAATCCTTATTATCTACATATTCTCAATATTATACCTACATAATATTTATACTTATCTAACTTAAGTTAATCAGTTTTTAAATATTAACTATTATCATTTAATTTGTCACTTAAATAATAAAAATATTCAATATAATATTGTAACAATGGACACAAATTACGATTTTTTTACAATTTTTCAATATTTTGTAGCGGTTGTAAAACCGCTACAACAACCGCTACAAATTTTAATTGAAATTGATTAAATATTTGTAGCGGTTTTACAACCGTTACAAAATTTGGGCGCCATTTTTTTTTTTCAATTTTTCAATATTTTGTAGCGGTTTATCATAACCGCAACAGATATAGTAGCGGTTTGAATGTATGTAGTATCGGTTTTTTTTCAACCGCTACAAATCAGCTTGCCACAGTGGATTTTGTCGCGGGTTGTCTAACCGCTACAAATGTCATTAGTTGCGCCTAAAACCGTTACAAATAGGTCATTTTAACCGCTACTAATTGTCGTTTTTTTTGTAGTGTAGGTGAAACATCCTCCATTTTACTTAACATAATCACTTGCCAAAATATACAAAATAAACCAGAGTATGCAAAATGAGCCCTAACGTGGCAATATACAATCATCCAACATCAACCAAAAAGACAGAAGCACTACTTTTAGTAGAGTAGTCTAAGCTTCCGAGGTCTTTCCTGATGGACCCGCACGGGAACTATCACCTGAAAAATGTGGTAACCATCAATCCAACTTATTACGAATACTAATATGTGCCCGTGAGGTGCCAAGTGGAACAATTTATATAACAAAGTATTAAAAATATAATTCACAAATTTTCATGTCATAAACTCTTTATCAAAATTATGTATCACAGTTTTCATTAACACAATTCTCAATATGCCTCCCACCAATCCAACCGAACCGCCTTATTTCCTCCGACTAGACCCATGGGCTAAGTTACATCCATGTTACTGGTTACTCGAACGCTCACTGGTCATGTGATGAGATTCGGCCAAAATCTTCAGAGCACATGCCCCAGACCATGGGTCTTTTCTCCTCATTAAACTAGTGGGGTGTCGTAAGCCCTCATTGAACAAGTAGGCTAGTCCCTCATTGAACAGGTGAGACAATAACAAACCAACCATCGTGCACCAATGGAGGCCTCACCACGTGGTGGAATAAACTACTCCATCTCTTCTCAATTCAATCTTTTCCATAATTATCGTAATAAATAGGGTTAAGGACCAAAAATACCAACGAACTATTGGGCCAGGACCACCCAGCACATCAAACTATTTTTTGGACCAAAAATACCAACAAACATTTTAAAGAGGAGCGCTCAGCACAACGGAGTTAACACCGTTAACAAAAAGTTAACCTCCGTTATCTAAGGTGCAGATTGGCCAACGAACTCTTATTCCATGAGCGCTCAGCACAAAATTCTAAATTTTACTAAATTAAATAATTTTTTCTCAATTATCATTATTCAAAACTACTTGTATAAATATCTATGGACAAAAATTATTCATTATTTAATTTTGTCAAAATTATAATTTGCTAAAATAAACAAATTTTTTAATTAAAAATATAATTATATGATTTAAATAAAATTCAAGGTGTTTTATATGATTTATTTTTATAATAAAACTCACATAAATTTCTTCTAAAATAAAATAATAATTTTTATGAGAAAAAGAATGTATGATAAATGATATGAGAGAGTTAGAGTAAAATATGTAAAAGCGCACTTATTAATCAAATAAATTAGAGTAAATTTATGTATGTATTTTTTTACTCTATCATGATTTTTATTTTTATTTTATTTCTAAATATAAGTCTTATTAATCTAAATTTATAAGTATAATTTGTTTCCCTCTTTAAATTATAGCAAGAAATTTAGGTTAGTAGTTCTTAAAGCTCAATTGTGTCAATTGCCGTATAACTTATTCCCAACGATACATTATCTATCTTGAATATAATGATATTAAGTTAACGGCAAAATCGAAAGAAAAGAATATAAAACACCTTGAGTTTTATTTAAATCATATAATTATATTTTTAATTAAAACTTTTGTTTATTTTAGCAAATTATAATTTTGAAAAAATTAAATAATGAATAATTTTTGTCCATGGATATCTATACAAGTAGTTTTGAATAATGACAATTGAGAAAAAATTATTTAATTTAGTAAAATTTAGAATTTTGTGCTGGGCGCTCCTGAATAAGAGTTCGTTGGCCAATTGCACCTTAGATAACGGAGGTTAACTTTTTGTTAACGGTGTTAACTCCGTTGTGCTGAGCGCTCCTCTTTAAAATGTTTGTTGGTATTTTTGGTCCAAAAAATAGTTTGTTGTGCTGGGTGGTCCTGGCCCAATAATTCGTTGGTATTTTTGGTCCTTAACCCTAATAAATAACAAGAGGAAATTTTTCCAAGATTCATAAATAAATATATGTATATATTTCACAATTCAAATCATAAGGTTCCACAAGGAAATTTCTATTAAGATATTAATAATCATTTCACAAAATACTTACAAATAACGTACTAATATACATAATAAGTGGAAAGTGGTTACCTCTCGCCGAAGCTAACTATTACCACACCGCTCCTAATCCAAGAGCTCAAACACACGCCAAAAATCAATCTACCACAATCAATTACTAACCATTAATAACTTTTCTAAAATTCTACATAATCAAAATTATAACTTATAATTTCATAAAATATACAAATTTTAATATTAAATTTGGAATGCTTGAAGTGGGCAAATTATGAACGGACTGGAAAATTAGGGAGACCATTGTAACTATTAATTATCCTTTCTATTTATTAATAATCCTTTTTTTATTTATTCCCCTTTTTAATAAATAATAATAATATTATTAATTATTAATTATTTATCTATTTTATTACTTATTCTTTTTCCTAATACTAATACTAATTACTATTTATTTATTTATTTTATATTATTATTATTATTTCTCTAGAAAGAAACAAAAATGCATACCACGCATATATATATATATGCATATGAGATGCCTTTTTTTTTTTTAATTAGTAAGTATTTAATATATATATATATACACACACACTTTAAATACCACGCCATGCTCATTCTTTTCAAACCTGCTACAAACACATACAAAAACATGATAGCGAAGTTTTTGATCCTACCAAACTAATACTCTTCTTTAATGTATATAAAATTAAGATGGTTTCTAAATTCAACTATATATATATATATATATATATATATATATATATATATATCTCTTTAACATCACGGCAAATTCCTTATTTATTATTATTATTATTATTTTCCAAGTGCCATGATATATATAGGCGTGCAACAAGCAGAAATATATACATACACTACTACAAAAATTGGATATTACTACCCTAAAAAACGTCCTTATTTAGAAATAGGACGTCCAAAGTGAAGGCGGTGGCATTCTTGTAATTATATTTAAGGAAGTTGAGCCTTCATATTTGGTGGGAACGTCCTAAATAAGAAATCGGGACTCCTTAAATTGATTTTGGTGTCTGATTTTTTTCAGACGTCTAAAATTGTTTCGCGCCATAAAAATATGAGAAATATTTGTTTGGCGCCATAATATTTAATTTTTTTCAATAAAATTCATTTATGGCGACCTACATATATTTCGGGACGTCTTTAATGTGTCAATTCTTCGCTCCCTGAATTTTTGTTTGGCGCCAATGATTTTCTTTTAATATTAATTAGAAAATTTAATAATATTTGCGACTAATCGAATCGTTCGCCTATATTTTAAAAATGGCGACCCGATTCTCATTCGTGTCGCCAAAAATTGGAATATAAAGCGACCGAAATATGATTCAGTCGCCTATAGTCAATTTTTTTAGGTTAATATACTCGCGCCTCTTCATTTTCCCTCACACACTCATACTCTGACAGAGGCCGCGAAATCCTCTCAGACTCACTCTCGTTCCGCTCTTCGTCGCTTTCCTTGCCGTACGTCTTCGCCGTCGTCTCCTTCGTCTCCGCCGTCGTCACTGATCGATCACGGTACTCTCTCGCTCACTCCGCCTCTTTCGCCGATCGAAGAGACCCACCAAACCCAAGTAAGCTTGTTCGGATGTTACTCTTAAGTTCTTTGATTCCTAATAACCCATTTTAATCGTTAATGCTTCTTGCTTATGGATTGGATTTTTGCTTCTGATTAGGATTCCCGCTCTCACTCGCTCACTCCACCTCCTTCCCGATCAAAACCTGCGAAACCAAGTAAGCTTGTTCGTTCTTCTTGTTCTTTGATTCCAAACCCCATTTAATTGGTAATGTACTTCTTGCTAATTAAAAAGAATACAATTTGGAACTGCTCTTATTTGTAGATTTTTATTCAAGTAAATTTGGTGGCCAACTAAATTGTCTAAAGCTTCATTAAATTGGTCATGTCACACCGATTGGTTGTAGTAGTTGATTTTGAAGGATTATAGGAGTATTTTGTGATTAGATAGTGGTTTAGTTTTGGTTGTTCTTATGCCTCTGGTCATTCGTTGATTCTCTGTTAGATGTGCTTTGTGTTACTCTTCCCTATCGAACTTCTATATTCATCGTAATCTCTTGGAGTTCTGCTTTATGATTAAGGCCCCAATGTCCTTAAAGGTAATACTTTGATAGCAATTAATTCAATGCAAAACACTTCTAGCTTTAACTGTTGTAAAAAGCACGTTTACTTTAAGTAAACATTGACTCTATGGCTCTATGGTTTCTTTATCTTACATAATTGATAAATTGTTTAGCTGAAATTGGTTTAGTTAGTAAGTTTAGGGTTATTAAGCTGAAATTGGTTGTTATTGAAATTTTGGGATGTCTTACTTTTAAGGGGAAATCTTGCCGAAATTTACTTAAAAGAAAACATGTCGTTCTTGAAATTGACATGAACTTGACTGTTGTTGGAAATGTTAGGTTGTAATAAAATGGGTCATAGTTGGATGAATGCATTGAGAACTAGTGAAGAATATGAGAATGGGGTGGAAGAGTTTATTGAATTTGCTAGAAGGAATGTGGCCACAAAAATGGGATGTATTATTGTCCATGTGTTAATTGTTTAAATGGGAGTCGAAGGGTTATTGCGATATAAGGGACCACCTACTTTGTGATGGAATACACCTTCGATACACAACGTGGATATGGCATGGTGAGGAAGTAAGTACCGGTGCGTCCCATGCAAATGAAGTTGAGGTAGATGATGATGATGGAATGGAGAAAATGATTAATGATGTTGAGGCGTAATCTTTTGCACAATCGGGTGAATATGAAAGCGTGCGGAGTGATGCGAGACACATTTGTTCCCTGGGTGTACTAAGTATACACGGTTGGCTCGCGACCTTACATTTGGTCAACTTAAAGGCAACTTGTGGGTGGACCGATAGCGCTTTCACGTCGCCGCTTGAATTGTTGTGTGATATGTTGCCGCTTGATAATGTACTTCCAAATCGTATGTATGAGGCCAAGAAAATCTTGTCTACGATGGGTATGGAGTATAAAAAGATACACAGTTGCCCTAATGACTGCATATTGTACGTAAACGAGTACGAAGGCCTCGTAATTGTCCGAAGTGTAAAACTTCACGATACAAAGTGAAGAAAGTTAGTGTTTCGGGAGAGCGAGACAACAAAAAGGCAACCTTTGAAGGCATTGTGGTATCTTCCAATAATTCCACGGTTTAAGCGTCATTTTACTAGTGAAGCAACGGCGAAGAAGTTGAGATGGCATTCGATGAGAGAATATCCGATGGAAAATATCTTCGGCACCGGTGACTCTCCGCAATGGAAGAAAATAGACGAAATGTTCCCTCAATTTGGCAAAGAGCCAAGAAACCTTCTACTGGGGCTTTGTACAGATGGCTTCAATCCGTATCGAACTCTTAGCAGCACCCATAGTGCATGGCCGGTTCTCCTTGTAATATACAACTTACCTCCCTGGCTATGTATGAAACGCAAGTATGTGATGCTTTCTATGATGATTTACGGACCAAAACAACCCGGAACAATATCGATGTGTACTTGGCGCCTTTGGTTGAGGATTTGAAGAAGTTGTGGGAGGAAGGCGTAGATGTGTTTGATGCATATAAGAAGGAGCACTTCAAGTTGCGTGCAATGATTTTTACCACGATAAACGACTTTCCCGCATACGGAAATTTGTCGTGGTACAGTGTGAAGGGGCATAAAGCATGTCCAATATGTGAAGCGACACAAACTTCCATCAACTAAAGCACGGAAAAAAAAGCGGTCTACCTCGGCCACGGAGGTTTCTTCATCGGTTCCACCCATATCGTAAGTTAAGAAAGCGTTTTAACGGCTTACCTGGAGCGAATACGGCTCCAAAGGCGTTAACCGAAGAGGACGTTTATAGTCGGGTGAAACATATCAATGTCATATTGGGTAAGCAAAGAAAGGAAGGCGAGTGAGAAGAATATATGGAAGAAGAGATCAATTTTCTTTGATCTTCCATATTGGCGTAGTCTTGATGTGAGACACAGCCTTGATGTGATGCATGTGGAGAAAACGTTTGTGATAGCCTTGTCGGTACTCTTTTGCACATACCGGGAAGACTAAGGATGGAATTAGTGCGAGACTAGATCCGGTTGACATGGGAATAAGAGAAAGGTTACATCCACGAGTAATGGAAGATGGTAAGAGGGCATACATGGAGCCAACAACTCATACACTATCAAAAGCGGAGAAGAAAAGTTTGTGTGGATGTCTATATGACATTAAGGTGCCACAAGGATATTCTTCTAATTTGAGAAAGTGTGTCTCAATGAACGATTTGAAGTTAGTGGGAATGAAGTCTCATGATTATCATGTGTTGATGCAACAACTACTACCAATAGCTATAAGAGGCATTATGAAAGATGAAGTTCGATCCACTATAACAAGATTGAGTATTTTCTTCAATGCTATCAGCAACAAAGTCATTGACATTGAAAAGTTGGATGAATTGGAGAATGAGGGTTATATTATTTTGTCCCAATTAGAGATGCATTTTCCTCCTGCCTTTTTTGATATCATGGTGCACTTGATAGTGCACTTGGTAAGGGAGGTAAGACTGTGCGGTCCAGTTTACCTAAGGTGGATGTACCCTTTCGAGCGATACATGAAGATCTTAAAAGGGTATTCTAAAAACCCTTATCGGCTGGAAGCCTCAATAGTTGAGAGATATGTAGTTGAAGAGGCTATGGAGTTCTGCAAAGATTATCTATCAGGGCCGACGATACAATCTCAGCATGACGAGGGGATAAGCGAGGGAACTCGAGGAATCAAACCGAAGAATAAGCCTCGTGAAGAGGTGTTGCAAGCACACCCGTACATCTTGAATAATACGGAAGAAGTTCAACCATACATTGATGAACACGAAAGAGTTTGAAGAATATGAATCCAAGGAAGAGTGACATGCGAGATAGCGAATGAGCAAAAGAAGACGTTCATAAAGTGGTTCGGTGAGAAGGTATTGCACGAGACCGGAGTGTCGATACAATCGAGTGGTTAGCCCGGGGCCTTCTTTCAGTGTCATCACTTGGAGCGGTTACGATGTCAACGGATATTCTTTCTACACAAAAGACCAAGATGACAAGTGTCTTGTGCAAAATAGTGGGGTGATGGTTGAAGTGAATCCATGCACTTTTCGAGTTCGAAAGACAAAACCCGGTGGTAGCATCAATGGCCTATTATGGAGTGATCGAAGAAATATGGGAGATCAACTACAGCAAGTTCAAAGTTGCTTTATTGAAATGTAAGTGGGTTAGCAATAATGCCGTTGTAATAAATCCTAAATTTGGATTTGTCTCGGTTGATCTTCAAAGACTTGGTCATAGAGATGAGCCATTCATTTTAGCAAGTCGGGCGAAACAAGTGTTTTATGTTACGAGACCACTCGCAAATAAAAGAATGTCAATTGTACTTCAAAGTAAAAAACGAAGTATGGTGAAGAATCCTTGAACCTTGACGATACACTCCCTTTCACAACAAATCCACCTACAACACGTGAAGTAGAATTGATAGATGATGAAGAATATGCTGCAAGAAAGGATCATTGTGAAGGAATATGGGACACCATGTAAAGTAAGATCTTGATTACAAAATGATTTGTTTAACTACTATGTTCTTTTTGTGGTCGTTTAACATGTTGGTTCATTTTATTAATCTGCTTATTATTTAAAAACCTATCTAACATAAATGATTGGTCTTTGATGAACAGAATATGTCTAGCTCGACGAGTCATCGGGAGATAGGGTTGATATGCCCGTTGAGAGAAAAGGGAGAGGTAGCACACACATGGGTGAGCTAATTGCTCGCCGTGACAATCGAAAAAGAGGCCGCATGTGGAGTTTGATGAAAATATGAATCCGGTTGGCGAGAGAGAAGAAAACGGCTTCATTAGCTATTTAGGCTATCGGCTCGAAGCAAAGTGCGTATTGTTTACTCGGCTTGGAAGTTCGTTGATGATAAGACGAAGGATTTGATTTGGACACGATTTTGGTATCTCACTTTCGATATATCTCGCATTTGTATCTTTAGTCTTATTACTTGATTTCGGTCATATCTTCTCTTTCACCTTGCAAAGAAACATTTGATGTCCCTAACACTAAGGCCATGAGGAAGCATTGGATGGGCGAAGTTCGTCTCCGTTGGAAATATTTTAAGAACAAGCTGACAAAAAAGTATATTCGCGGGGCAAAGAGGGACCAGATCCATGTAAGACCTATTCCTTCATTTCTCCGGAGGACTGGAGGGAGTTTGTGGCGTCCCTGAGAATCCCGAATTTCGGTAAAATTTATGTCATATCTTATCTTTAATTTGAATCTACTTGAATTCGTACGATCGCTTTTGTTTGTTTTCGTGTCACGTAAAACAAGCCAAGCCAATAGAGAGAGGCAAGCAAAAATAAGTATCCGCATTGCTTGTCTAGAGGTGGCTACGAAAAGCCGGAACGAAAGATGATGGAGGAAGAGTCTGCACGAATGAAGGAAGCTTCCCAATCCGATCCTTCCATCTTGCTATCCAGGCCCCAGGCCCCTCCTCGTCACAAAAATGGAAAGCATGAGGATGAAGGGGGACAAATACATCAATGAAGATGTTGCCGCGGTTGCCTCAAAGATCGTAAGTAGTTGAATTAGAAGTATTAAATAGCCTCGGTTGTTTCATACTATATAAGAGTTTAGTTATTATTTATGAAAAATCTTATGGTACAGATTCACTTGAGCAGCAGAGTAGCCAAGGCTCATTCACGCCGGTACGCGGCAGACATTTTGTCGACGGCGATTGGGAAGCCGGATTACCACGATGCCGTTCGAGGGGAGTGAGTGTCGCAAAATTTTTCTGACGACGTTCACGTTTGTATGACGCAGAGCCGCCAGCAGAGCTTGAAGCCAGAATTCGAGCAAACCTTATGAAAGATGTTATGGCACAACTACGGGGTGAAATGCAAGCTATGGTACAACAGCAACGTACATCCGACGAATCCCGAATATCCCCAAAGAAGAAAGATAGTTTTCAGCCTCCGAGGTACATATTAGCGGACCTTCTCCCCTCCGAGGTAGTTATTGGCGGACCGTCTCACACCGCAGAGTGCATATTAGCGAACCGTCTCACACTCCGCAGGTGCATATTAGCGAACCGTCTCACACTCCACAGGAGGTATAGCTTGCACCCTATATTTGGATGACCCACACCGGCGGATTGTTGCCGATGGTCTTGTTTACCTTAACAAGACAAACACCACAACAAGCAAATTCCGTAAAACCAACGTCGGGTGACTGTGACGAGTGTGCGAGAGGGGAAGAAGAGACAAACCGTCCCGATTGATGATGAGGAGGTTACCACACTAGGCGCCGCCATCACATGGTTCATCCTTTGGCCGGCTCATCTTATTGAGATGTGGACGACACCTGCGATGGTAGGAAATACATTACTGATTGAGTGTGAGTTGTTTCCCGATTGATTTTCATTGCTCATTCACTCATAATATGTTTTTTTTATGTTTTCATAGGATGAACAAACTGCGGGCTTATTTCCGTACCTAGCACAGCTGCAAGAGATGTACAAGGACATCGGCCTCATAAGCTTGCAGATGCCTCCGGGCATTGTCGGTGCGTAAAAGACATATCCGATGACATTTGACAATAAAGATTTGATGGAGTTTTTGACGATGGATTGTTTAGATATACGCTTTCTTCAACTTGCAATCCCGTAAGTTTGTTTAACCCTTTAATTATGTTAGTACTCTTTTTTTGTTTAAGATCTTCAATAACATTTATCATTTCATTTCATAGTGTCTCGCCGTGAATTATGCGCCGCACACCGCGAGCGAGTTCGTATGGATACTTATGTCCCGAATGCACGGCTTCGGCTCGCAATGACGTTACCCAGAGGTCAATTTATGTTGGTCTAACAATGGGCGACAGAGGGTCGTCTTGTTATCTAGCGCCAATACATGAAAGGTGCGTACTTTTGTTTTGTCTTATAAGATTTTTGTGTCAAAATTGCGGTCTTATCTTAATTTAATATTAATACGTATATGTTGTAGTGGTCATTGGACGCTGTGTGTTGTTTGTCCGAGCAAGAACTCCTGTTATTGGTTCGATTCAAGAAATGGCAATCCTACCGAGGATATCAAAAACATGTTTGCCGAGTAAGTAAATTTTTTCTCAATCGTCGATTCTTCTTTTAAATGAATGGTTTAACATGTCTGTTAATTTCCATTTTAATGATAGGGGCCTCAAAACGTATAGACAAACTTTATCAATGCAAAAGAGCAGGAGGACCGAAGTGGTTTAAACCGACAAGTGAGTAGTTTCAATTCAAGTTATTTCATTGACACAAGAGCTTTAGATATGCCTTTATTCGTTTTTAACAATTTGCCTTTGATTTATAGTGCCATCAACAACCGTGGAGCACCGAGTGCGGATATTATGTTATGAGTTGGATGCAATCCATCGTTAACAGCGGACGTACTCAAGGTTTTCAAAACGTACGTAATCGCTCTGTGATTCTCAAGTTTATTTAATTTTTGTTGTTGTACTTGAGTTGTTAATTATTTCCTTCACTTAATTGGTTTATCTTATACCTTGTTTCCCCAATTTACGCTTTTGGGTACTAAGGATCCGTACTCGCAGGATGAGATCGATTCGGTTCGAGACATGATATCTAGATATCTTCTTCAACACATAGCGTCTAGTTAGTACCGAGCATGATTAATTAATATGTTAACCGTTGTTCATTTGTATGTATTTGGTGTTTTGTCCGTACAAAATATGCAATTTTGGTGTTATATATAGTCTGCTTTATGTATTGTGTTAGAGTGTAATTCTTCCGTTGCTTGGTGGTTTCGCCGATTCTTCCGTTAGAGTGTGATTCTTCCGTTGCTTGGTAGATGTTCATATTTTGTAGTTTACTTTTTAAAAAATTTCAACAAAGGCGACCTGATTTTAAATCGTGTCGCCTTTGTTACGATAAGGCGACCCGATTAGAATATCGTCGCCTTAAGTTCAACAAAGGCGACCTGATTTAAAAATCAGGTCGCCTTTCTTGAAATTAAGGCGACCTGATAAGAATATCAGGTCGCCTTTAAGGCGAATTCTATCTTCTTATTTACCTATATAAGGCGACCTGATTTGAAATCAGGTCGCCTTAATAAGACGACCTAATTTTGGATCAGGTCGCCATTTTGGAAATTTTCCTCTACCCCCTCCAAGACGTCCCTCAGAAAAGGGTCGTTAATTGGCACTACTACAAAATAGGGCTACGGCGTCCTATTTTTAGCACATTTAACGTCCTTTTTTCGCGAGACGCCTATGTGGGGGGCGTAGTAGGTAAAACTTACGGCGTCTAATTTAATAATTAGACGCCGTAAGTCCTGACTTACGACGTCTAATTTTAATAATTAGACGTCTTAAGTATGGCACAAATAGCCTTCCAAAGTATACTTAAGGCGTCTAATTATCTAAATAGGACGCCATAAGTTAGGACTTACGGCGTCTAATTATTAAAACTTAGACGTCATAAGTATGACTTACGGCGTCTAATTTATAAACTTAGACGCCGTAAGTCCATTTTTTTTTAAAAAAAAAAAGCAGCTATTTTGCAAGGAACCAGCTTAGAACTAGGTGAGGATTTAGGCCAAAATATCCTCCCTCAAGTAAGGAAAATGACAACATGATTACGTATAAACATGCACAACTTGGATTCATACATGAAGTATAAATTAATGCTTGATCTAAACATGAAATAAACAAGATTTGCATATGTACCAACTGTTGTGCAACAATACTCAATAGTTGAAGTTACTGGATCCAAGTCCTATTAAGAACAAAAAAATAGTCACTTAGTTATTCAGCTTATGGTGAAGATAATATCAGTGGCTAAAAACTAATAAGTACCTAACAATTGCTCCCACCACTACTAAAAATTTGCAAATACAGTTGATAAGTTCAATCTAACATTTCACTACTAAAATATGACAACAACACACCTTTACCGTCTCTACATGATAATCAATCACTCATAATGCAAAGTCTTTGAAATTTAAAATAAACAAAAATAGACAAAAGTACTACTCAAAATACAAAAACGAATTTATGACATGAGGATAAAGTGAGCAACCAGAAATATATGAATCCTTACAAGCAATCAAAATTAGAATTATGATACCTGTGATTTATGAACCTAGCAACATTCCCATAAGATGCTGCGTCCAAGCAAAGAGCTTCTTTATCATTTACATCTCCTGAATCCCAATCTGCATTAATAGAATAGGGTATGTGTATGTTCCATTTTGGGCACACTGAATGTTCCTCTCATGCAACTCCTTAACGGTTAATATTTCTCCCACAAACTAACACACAAAGGCACCTTTTGGTAGCTCCTCTAAGGTACAAAGACCGCATCATTTTCCTTCTGAAGTAAAAAACACCTAAAATACAAAAGATTGAGAGAAAAGATGTATGAGTTCAAATGCATTTATGAACAACCCCATCCATTAATGTCATCCATAAAATGTTCAAAGAAATGTGATCAAGATGCACCAGAAATAATAACAAAGATGTGAACTTCAATGAATTCCAACCACATTTTAATTGCAAGAAACATTTGTATATGAAGTAATTTAAAGAAATCATAAACGACAACATAGAAGACATCAACCAATGGGACAACGCATTCTTCAAACATAGCAAATGAAGGAGATCCACCATTTCCATAAAGATGATCAAATGTAAAGGAATATGATCCTATTTGAACCTGGGTCAGTGTAAACTGTATCAGATCCTCATGATATAAAACCATAAAAAGCATGTTGCAGACTATTAAGTCACGTTTCTATAGCATCTTGAATACCCTTTTCAGTTTCTAACTGGGATATAATGAAAGGAAATACGATATCAATATGCCTTGATGCTTTTGGGGATTAAGTCCATATTACAATGGCAATGATAAAAACAAGAGAGCTTCATATTTTCCTTTTTCCTAAGACTTTCTACAACTCTACAACAAGATTAGCTTATCTCCATGGTTTTTGTTTGTATGGAGATGTCTAGTATACTGGGGTGCTCTTGTAGCTAATTTCCAAAACCTTATTGTATAAACACCCAAAAATGTGCTGAAGGCTATGGGATTAATAAGCATTGAAAAGTTTCAGATCCATCCTTCAATTTAAAATTCAGTTAGAAAATAATGCTACAAGTAAAGATAATATCAATGGCTACTAAAAACTTAACACCGAAGGAACAAACATGAAGAAAAGCAATCTAATGAGTAAACAATTTTAAAACTAGACTACCAATTGCAATAATCAATCTTAAAAACAAAATTGCACTCTGCTTATGATAAATTGCACATTCTATCAAGCTTTTGCATGTTTCTACCAGAATGACACCCTTCAGCATGTCATAATATGTAAAATGAACCTGACATAATTATTTATACTAAGAAACTAACATGACAGAAATACAAGGCAGTTGGGTAATCAGTCTAATTGAGCAATATACTAGAGCAAATCGCAACACTTCCCCCTTTTGGTCCATCAATGATTATGGAAGGGAAGGGTATAGAGATCAGGACCTATCTCTATTATCAGTAGATACTAGTGCAAACAGATATACAAACACTGCGATTATAGCACATGCAACCATGTCAGCCTGGAGAAAATGTTCAAAGAAATGTGATCAAGATGCACCAGAAATAATAACAAAAATGCATTGCCTTGGCAACTCCGATCCAATTAAAATTGTCAATCTACCAAACCAATTGAGCGCCTTCTCTAAGCAAAAACATCAAATGAAAGTAAACTTCAAACCCTTGGCCTAATACAATAAAATAGAGCTCGTGAGCAGGTGAGCTTAAAACTTTCAGCCACATGAAAATATAAGTTCATACTGTTCATTATGTCTTTTCTCTGCAAGAGGAAAGAAAAGAATAGGCATCCCCATCCTGATAGATTTCAATATGTATTTAATCCACAATGCACAGTATTGCACCAGCAGCTGATAGATTTCACCATCATTGACATAGTCAGTTGATCATGACAAAGATCTTAAGCTTTATACAGATGTATTGCACAAAATATACCCAAGAGGCAAGAGGTCAGTAAAATAACACTGTTTCTACATAACAGGTATTACTAAAACTAAGAACATCATAAATCATATACAACACAACAATTATCTTGAGAAGAGAAAAAAAGAGCAGAAAAGTCAAGCTAGCATAAAAATTTTCTTCTTCCAATTCATAAACCTTATTAATGATGAAATAATTCCCAAAAACACCTATTTTAACCACCAACTAATCAATTCTTCCCCCAACCACCAATTTGTCTTAATGACTTTGGAAGACAATGCAAAAGTAAAGGTCATTATCTCATTTAAATAGAGGAAGCCAATCAGGAAAAAAAAACATTGATAGGAAAGAAAATACTAATCTTGTGATTTCTTTGTTGGTAAATGAAATAATAATATATCAAGGTTGGACAAATCTTTGCATGATTGAAGGAACAAAACTGACGCAAAGGCAATCTTAAAAACTACATCATTATGCGTAAGATGGGAAATGAAAGGCAAAGTTGCAAACGGCTAGAATAGAGTAAAATGAAAGGTGCATATTGGGACCAATCTGCAGCAAACTAATATAAAAAACTACAGCATAGCACAAACTTGAAGTTTCATTTCAATTATAGTCTCAAGTATCAAAACTTTAGAACCGAGGCATGGAAACATGGAGCCAGTGTACCTTCCAAAGATAGCCCACTTAAGTTCCTTAAAGAAAAGGAAGGCGCAAACTTAGTTCCCCCCCCCCCCAAAAAAACAACTCTGAATATTGTTGGAGAACAATAAAAGGGAATCTTTACTAAATCCATATGCTCATTACAAGCATTTCTAATTCCTTCAAAAATATGTGACTTGCCGGAAATCTTAATTGAGAACGAAAGGAACTTACGAATTTGTACTAAATTTTCAATGCATTGAACACCCACCCACCACAAGGATCAAGATCATTTGGTTTCTAGTTAGCCAAGGCTCCATAAAGATCAGAATCTATTCTATCCCGCAACTTTAACAAAGCCATTACTGCATTTTCATACCAAATAAGGAGAAAATCATAGGTCATAAGGGAATAGATTACATGTCACATAGAAAAGGAATAAACGGAGGCAATATCTAAAACTCACCTTCATCATTCAGTGACCAAGAACCGAAGACGGAGATCGGAGATCTGAGCGAAGTTCGTCCATCGCCGTCAGTGAGGAGATCGGAGATCTGAGCGAAGACGGTGCAAATCGGCGGGCGACGCGGAAGGGAGCAGATTGGCGGCGGTGACGCGGAGAGGCATGAACCGAAGGCACAAACTGAAGGCAAGATTTGAGGCATTTTAGGCGTCTAAGTTCTTAAATTAGACGCTGAAAGTGATGTCGTGGCTAATTTTTGGGCACTTTTGACGTCTAAATGTAAAACTTAGACGTCAAAAGTGTCCCAAGGCTAATTTTTGGCACACTAGAGTCTGCTTTTGGGGGCTAAAAAACATTTGGTTTAGTCGACTAAATCGTGGCAAGAATTTTTTTCCAGTTCCAGACATTTAGTCGACTAAACCAAATTTTTTAGTCGACTAAACCCATTTAGTCGACTAAAAAATTCATTTAGTCGACTAAATCATTAAAAAAAAAAGTTAAAACTTCGGAAGGCCGTAACTTCGGGCTCGGGAGTCCGAATCAAACGATTCTTTTTTTGATTCCACATAACTTTTTGAGATCTATGCACTGATATAAAAATTATCTTCAAATTTAATGAAGAGAAAGGAGGAAAACAAGTGATTCTTTATTGCGCAAGAAATACCAACAATTCATTAAATATAATCAAGTGATTTTTTAATTTTATATATATATATATATATATATATATATATATATATATATATATATATATATATATATATATATATATATATATAGTTTTCTTTATTTGATGTTTTATATTCATTAAATATAATCACTAATATCACTAACCAACGAGACTCGGTAAACAAATTAAAATGACTCCACTACTTCCTAAAAATAGCTAACCACATGTTTACAATAATATAATAAAAATCAGCACACTCAACACAATAAACAATTAAAAATAAATAACTTAATCCTTCTTATTGTGGAATCAAGAACGTCATGGAAATCAGCGACATGAACCATGTAGAGAAAAAGTTGGGATTATTAACTTCAACAATACTAACAATTCATTAAATATATATCATGGGTTTTTTTTCCCAATTTGCTATATTTAATGAATTGTTAGTATTGTTAGCATTTTAATTTGTTTTACCGAGTCTGTTGGATAGTGATATTAGTGGATCCTAGATTTTAGCTAGATTGACTACCGTGCTATCACAACATATGATCTTATGCATAACTTCCAAACACTGTTATTCCCCCTAAAATCAAGCCCCACAAATTTAGTGTCGATATTTTTCCTATTTCTCTTTTCTTTTAAAATCCATATTATTAATGGAGAGAAAATCTCAATTTTGAATATATTGTATTTTGAAAATCCAGTATTAATTGTTACGTTGAACTTCAAAGTTTACCAAATACATGGTAGAAAAATAAAGATATTAAAATCTAAAATAAGATCAATTAATTATTATTAGATAATAATATTAGAAATAATGATTAATTAATTTTACAATAAATATCTCTCAATTAAATATAATTAATTTCCTCTATCCTGACAAAACCCTAGGATTGGACCATCCTTTCCCACTCTATCTCCTTTTCCTTGTGGCACCGCCCCTCTCTCGCGATCAATTGTGTATACACACACATATCTTATCTTTATTGTACCGGAGATATTATATGATCTAATAAAAAAGAAAACATCAAATAAAAGAAAACTATATATATATATATATATATATATATATATATATAATTAAAGAATCACTTGATTATATTTAATGAATTGTTGGTATTTCTGCGCAATAAAGAATCACTTGTTTTTCCTCCTTTCTCTTCATTAAATTTGAAGATAATTTTACATCACTGCTTTTGGCGTCTAAATATTGAACTTAGACGCAAAAAACACACTTTTAGCGTCTAAGTTTAAAAATTAGACGCCAAAAGTCAACATATAATTACAAAAATGCCACCGCCTTTTTTTTTACTTCTGTTTTTTCAAATAGGACGCCAATTAGAGAAGTAAAAGCTATTTTTTGTAGTAGTGTGGGTCTTATTTAGGTCGTTGTTTAGCATTTTTGTAGTAGTGATATCAGCTCCCTTTTTCTCTCACAAGTATATATATATATATATATATATATAAAGCAACACATAGTTTTATATATATATATCTGTGTGTGTGTGCAGCGTTTTTGCCTCCTTTGCATGTGTTCAGTAATATATATATAATTCTGTTTCATTTTGGTTCAAGTGAAATGCTATATATATCAGTAAGTTTTCAAGACACACACAACACTACATTGTTTCACGATGCAACTTACCCATATACTAACACAGTAAAATTCTCCTTCTCTTTCTCCTATATGCAGTGACGTTAACCAATAGGTGTACATTTTTATTTTTATCTTGTTCATTTTGGCAGCAGTAACATAAAATCATGTGACTTGCACATGCTGCTGCGTGGGAATAATGGGTAATAAGGAATATGTATATTTCAATACATACTAAACTAATTCCGTATTCTCCTTTTCTTCCTAATATTGGGCCATAATTTATTCCTTGTAAATATTCGTTGAATTTATTCTTTCCTCGAAATAAATTAAGGAGAAATAAGCCTTAATTTCCAAATATTAATTTTAATATGTATCCAGGCTAAATTTCCCATAATCAATTCCACCATAATATTTCTATATCCTCAAAATTTTATTTCATAACCTTCCTCAAATTCTCAAGGTCCAAAATAATTTTAATAATTATCTTAAACTTTTCCTCATAATAAGCTTAAGACTTTTAGACTCTACTGGCTAGAAACCTTCTTATCTCAGTTTTATTTCCAACTTTCTAGCCTAAAAATTTGGGATGTTACAGTAGGCAGCGGATAAATGAGTATCCTGAGGAGCAGACATGTACTGACTAAGTTGTTGAGTGACAAAACTCAGATCAGGCCGAGTAGTAGTGAGATATTGCAGGCGACCAATGAGTTTTCTAAGGGAGGGGATCAAGTAAAAGAGTACCATGATCACTAGAAAGCTTGAGGTGAGGATCCATTGGACAAGAAGCAGGTTTGCAAGCCAAATAGCCAATGTCTTCAAGTAATTCAAGGGCAAATTTTCTTTGAGACAGAAAAATACCATTTTTAGATCTAGCAAGTTCAAGACCAAGAAAATAATGAATCTCGCCAAGATCTTTAATGGTAAATGCAGAATCCAATCGCTGTTTAACCAAGTTAATTTCAACCAAATCATTTCCAGCAAGCACCACATCATCAACATAAACAAGAATGACAACAAATGAAGTGTTTGATGCTTTGAAGAACAAGGAATGATCAGAAACAGATTGACAATATGTAATACCCTGATTAAAATAATAATAATAATAATAATAATAATAATAAAATAATAAAAATAATAATAATAGCATATTAAAATAATAGAATAATAAGAATATATCAAATCTTTTCTAGAAATTAATAATGTTGGTAGTGTAATTTATTAAATGACAATAATTAAAGAGCCCAGCCCATAGCTAAAACCCTAGATGTTAATTATAAACTTAGGTTTAGCCGCCTAAACCTAGAAAACGCTCGACTCTTTTTCTCTCGACTATTTTCTCTGCTACGACATCCTCCTCCCGCACTCTTATCAAAGCATTTTTTTCTAGAAGGCTAGCAAAGACGGAGACCAGGTAATCCTAATCCCCATATAGTTTAGGAATTAAGTATGAAATTTGATAGGTTAATAGGAATCTTGACAGGTAACCCTAATCCACATAAGTCTTAGGTTCATGTAATCTCAATTCTCATATAGCTTAGGTTAATTATATCATATGTAATCCTGATTCCTAGGTCAATAGAAATCAATTGTTGTTTGACTTCCATACGTGTGTATATATGTAATTGCTTCGCTTCGGTCCGCGTGATTAACCATTAAATATATATGTGTACATTGATTGCCTTGGTCCTCATAAATTGCCGTACGGTGTTATATGTAATTGTTTTGCTTCGATTCACGCGTTTGACCATTGAATACATATGTGTATATTGATATATTGATTGCCTTGATTTATTTTTATTTTTTTTATTCATTGATTACGTTTTGGCAAATTGATTCCCCACGGCATATATATATATATATATATATAAGGGGGGGCATAGGTATATGTGTAACAAGTACCCTGTTTGTTTCGGTATGTATACGTCTAGGTACTACCTTGCACATACGTATGTATTTTTGATTTCACATAATGGAAATAATTTAGGAATGGTATTATGTGTGTATTTAAAATAATTTAACAGTGGGAGGATAGCTTTGGGATGGTACCTCCTAAAGTGATGAACACAACCTTTAGGCTTTATGCCTCCGATATGTATTGATGTGAACCGATTATATCCGTTCTTCCCAAAGTGGTGTTTGGCAGGTTTCCGGGACACTAGTAGCAACTTTGGGAAGAGGTGTGCACATTAGGACGAAATGTTTTATGGTCAATTTGATGAATTGTGACTGGCCGGTTTCCGGGTGCTCCGGTCTCGTGGAGTGATCGGCGGTTCACGGTGCTCGGTCACAGGTAGATCGGCCGGCACGGGTGCTCCGGTCACGGGAGTGATCGGCGGTTTCCGGTGTTCCGGGTCTACCATGGTTCTCTTCCCACTAAACATTCTGGCCGGTTTCCGGGTGCTCCGGGTCACATGGAGTGACTGGCCGGTTTCCGGGTGTTCCGGGTCTACCATGGTTCTCTTCCCACTAAACAGACTGGCCGGTTTCCGGGTGTTCCGGGTCACAGGGAGTGACTGGCCGGATTCCGGGTCTCCCGGGTCTAAATTAATTTAAAAATGATAAAGAATGATCTTTGGTGTAAATTCTATATGATTATTTTATTTGATTTATTTAAAGTATTTGAGCCACTTAACTCCTATTTTATTGGGATTACCAGCATTTGCTGATTTTTGTGTGTTATGGGCTGCGACGATCCTTCGGGGGAGCAGATTTTCAATAAAGCAGGTTCTCGAGGTTGGGGCTAGCAGTGAGAAGTGAGGATGATGACGTAGAGATTTCTAGGATTATTTCTAGCTAGTTTTATTTTCTTTCTTTTTTAAACATTTTTATTTCAGTTGGATTTATGTTAATGCAATAAGTAGCCTTGCACTTGTCCCTAACAAGTGCGCAGTAACACTTCCCAAGGTTGTTTACTCTGGAATTCAGTATTTATTTATAAAAACCAAAAGTATTGCAGTTTTATGTTATTATAACTGTTAAGAAATTGGGGGTGTTACACAATAACCATAGGACAGTAAAGCAGAAGAAAGTTTGGGATATCATTGACGGCTGGCCTGTTTTAACCCATAAAGAGACTTTTGCAATTTGCAAACAAGATTAGAGTCTGAGGTAGTATAACCAGGAGGAAGGGCCATGTAAACCTCTTCATGTAAAAAGGCATTATTGACATCTAATTGATGTAAATGTCAATGTTTGACAGCAACAATGGACAATAATAATCGTAAAGAAGTCATCTTAGCTACCGGAGAAAATGTATCAAAATAGTCCACACCTTCGGTTTGAGTATAACCTTTAGCCACAAGTCTTGCTTTATACCTTTCAATAGTACCATCAGCTTTGAATTTAGTGGGAAAAACCCATTACAACCAACAGTCCTCTTACCCGGTGGTAAATGACTAAGTGTCCAGGTTTGGTTTTGCTCAAGAGCCCATATTTCAACAGCCATGGCATCTCTCCAAAAGGAAAGTTTCACAGCTTGTTTGAAAGTGGAGGGATCAGGATTATTAGTAACAACATTAAGAAAGAAATGATAAGAATAAGAAAGAACAGAGGATAAAGGATAACGAGGACTACCTTTGCATGATGATTGGTTAGTAGAAGTAGTGAGGGCACAATGTTAATCTTGCATATATGAGGGAGGGTTATGTAATCTGGCTGACTAACGAAGGGGAGGATTGGGAGAAGAAGAAATAGCTAAATCAGTGGGTGAGGGAAGGAGAGAAGGCTGTGAAGGATCAGAATGAATGGAGGGAGGAGTGGCTGGACTTGTAGGTAAGGTGGGGGAGCCAAGGAGAGGTAAAGATGGGATAGAGGAATCAGAAATGTCCTCTAATAAGGGAGAGGGTATCTGAGGTTCAGGCCAAGGGGCGGAAAGAGAAGTGATGGCACCATTTTGAAAGGGAAACGCAAGTTCATGAAAAATAACATCGCGAGATAAAAATATTTGATTATTAGAAAGATCTAACAATGTAACAAGTTCATGGAGTCGAACGCCATGGTGGGTGGAGAAGTGGGTGGTTAGGGTTGATGGAGAGATCGAGACTGAGGGAAAAAGGGAAAAATCGAGAGGAAAAAAATCAGACTCTCTGATACCATGTGAATTGACAAAATGAAAGAATGGAAAGAATGAATATTATTGATAATAGCTGTACGTTATATACAGGACAATTACATTGGGAAAAACTCACTGTACATAATAGGCAATATCACCATGACTCTAAATAATAAACTAGCTAACTAAATACAAGTTGTTATGTAACCAACTAACTAAAATAATACAAGTTGTTATGTAATCCCTGTCACGTGTCTCATCCCCTCCGCTTCTTTCGGGTATATATTAATATATATATATATATTCACTTTCACTTTCATGATACTCTCCTCCTTCTTTGCCACCATTCATGACTACTAACTGACACGTAACACGTTAAAAGAAAACAGCAAGAATGCATATTCATATACATGTATTAGTTGGAGTTGTATGTTTTTGTCGGACAGGCCGGATGGAGCAACACAAAACGTAGTAATAGTGTATATGAAGTAGTGGGGTATGAGTAGGGGCAGAACCAGGAATGAAAATTAGGAGGGCGAAAATTACAGAATTAAATCCAGTGGAATCAGCATTTGAAATTAAGTGGCGGAAATTACAGAATTGACCCAAAATTTTAGGAAATTATGATTTGACCTTATAAATATTTCAATATTTTTATTTTAGTCCCTTTATGACACTTTTAAATAGGAATTAAAATGAAAAGATTGAAATTTTTAAATAGCTAAAGCATAATTTCCAAATTTTTTTGATTCAATTATGTAATTTTAGGAGGGGCGGGGCCACCCCTACCACCCCAAATCCGCCCCTGGATATGAGGAGGAGAAGTTGGTGGAGATCGAAAAGAGGAAAGGGAGGCACATGAATTAATATGAAGTACAGTGCATATTATATATATTTATATGGTTTGGGAGAAGAGAGAGATGGGAGGCATATGTAGAGCTTGAGTTGAAGTTTTTGGGATGATGATCGATGAGCAATATGTGGAGATGCATTATCCACTTTATTTTAGTGTGGAGTCCCAGTAAATAGTCAGTAGCCGCACACACTTGCATATGAATGAATCTTACGAAAATATAATATTAACCTAAAATATTAGTCTCCACTCTCACCCTTCATACCAAACACACCCTTAGATATTTGTTTGCCAGCTCCATCCTCTATGGCTCTATTAAAAGTTTAACACGTGTCCCCTCTTAAGAAAATCAATATAAAAAAACCATATAAAACGGAAATTTTACCCATTTATTCTGGATTATGGCTACTTTATCAATCTCAATATCTTTTTGACTGGACAAGAGAAGTAGAATATTTAAGAAGCCGTTCGTGCTTCATGGTGATCTTTTCAGGACACAAAACTCTAATTTTCGCTGTTTGATTCCCATATATAATAAACTTCATTACAATTTTGAGTATTGAACTCTGAAAAATAGTAAACTTTTTTTTTTCTTGGTATAAAAATTTCAGGAAAGGAGTTGGGTTCACCCACGATCTAAGAGCAGGGCGAAATCTCCTTTCTTCCTCGGTGATACCGATGTTGAACAGGGCGAGCCGTCTATTACCTTTAGGCGTTTACCTAAACACCTAGAAGGTAGGATGTCTCCTCCAACGCCTTGACCAACTCCAGGATCGAACCCTCTCCCTTTAGTGAGAGTGTCCAACCCCTTTGCCAGTTGAACTTAAGGAGGAAGGGTTAAATAGTAAACTTTTGAAGCAGTGAAAACAAATTCACCTTCAAAACTCTGTATTCCTGTCCCTCATTTGGGCAAGCTTTGTCTTGGCATGCAGCCCACAAATCAGCCCAATCCACAAGCCCCATATCAGATGACATATTTAGATGACTAGGCTCAACCTGCTTGCTCTCAGTAATCAAAAACAACTGAGTATATATCCAAAAAAAAAACAACAACAACTGAGTAAATAATTATTTATTTTTCTGTCCTATTTCTTATGATGTACTCTAATCTTTTTCAATGATTACCATTTTGTCTTCTTATAAAAAAAAAATCTTTTAGCAGGTATTTGGATCATAACCTTGAAAAATTGCCACTGGTCTACCGACTCACCAAATGTGTGTATTATCAATGGCGGATCTAAAAAATTAATGAAGGGTGGATATTAGTGGTGGGGGATTCGGAGGTAGCGCCCTCGAATTTTTTTTAAGGAAAGTTTTAAATGCATTAAAAAACAAAAGAATATAAACAAAAAAAAAGAATAAAAAAATATTCATATAATTAAGTAAATACTAATGATGTAATAAGATAAGCACTTATTTTACAAACATGTCATTTAGAAAAGCAAAGTTAAGTGCTGTTAGAAATGCAGCTACATAAATTACAATGAAGGGTGGACACTCAATAAGTTCAAATACATATATTTTAATAAATAAAGTATATTACAATGTCATCTTTTTAGACCTTATTTTTTGGAATTCCATCATAATTGTCTTATTATCAATGCTATCAAATACATCTTTTTCAATATAAGGCACTAAACAATCATTCAACCATTCATCCCAATCTGATTACGAAATGCAGTTTTAATGTATTAAAGGTGAACACTTAATTTAATGATGAACAATCATTCAAACATGTATCAATTTATTTATTTATTTTTTAAAAAAAAAATCCCCAATTCAAGGGTTGGCACTTACCCCCCTTCTCTTATATGTGGATCCGCCCCTGTGTATCACTTATTTCCGTCTAAAAAGTCAAAACTTATAAAGCTTTCTCGATCTCGAGTTTTTGGGTTTAGATTTTGCTCGTCTCTTTTCAGCCAAAGATTTAGATTTTATTTCGTTGTTGAAATTGTAGGAAATTGTTAGAAGACTATTGGATGCGCCTATAAAGAAAGTAGATCAAGTTGTTGGAACTCAGTAAAAAGGGGTAGAGAAAGATAAAAGATAACATTAAATGAGGTTATTAAGTGAGATCTCTTAGTTAACAATTTATCCAGAAATAACTCTATGGTATAGTGTGATCCATGTAAGCGTTACATCATGTAGTCAATCCTACCTAGTGAGATAAAGCTTTGTTGTTGTTGCTACTGCTCGTGTCTTCTTCTCATAGTAAAAAAAAAAAAAAAAGATAGCACGAGTTGAGGAGCATACAATTACAAGCTTCACTATGAAAAAATGACAACAAATTCATAGTGCTTCTTGAGATTTTTTGTAATTATAGTATTTCTTTCTTGGGACCTTCCTTTCTCCTTAAGGCGATTAAAGAGTCTAATTAAGGTAGGTAGAGTGAAACTGAGGTGCTCAATTATAACTATTAATAAAAGGTCTTATTTAAAATATAATAAAGGGATAATAATCAACTGTCATACTAAATTTTTTAACTAGTCTCCAAACAGTCGCTTCCTTGTGTATTTCTGTGCCCTCAGTCCCTCACACACTCAGTTTAGTCCATTTGACTTTCTTTGTGAGGATTAGGAGAGTCCCAGTTTGGCATGCCAACCCACAAATCAATCCAATCCATAAGCCCTACATCAAAAAAATTAGAAAATATCAATTTTTAGAGAACGTATTTACATAACAAAGCTCAAACCACTTGCATTTTTTACCTGGGCATGTAGCTTGAACTTAAATCCGAGGAGGCAAGATATTGGTAACCCAATGAGATAAAAAGTTGCGAGGTTGACATATACAGCTAAGTGCTGCCAACCACATCCTCTAGCCACCGCTGAAGCATCAAAATTCAAAATCAATTCCCCTCTAAGAGGTTGAACATAACTCTGAATTATCAACAAGAAAACATTGTTGTTTCAATACGAGGAATTAGAACCTGATAAGATGCCTTGCACACAATCAAGTAGTATAGAAATTGCAAGTAGAGGTGCCATGGAAGCAAACTCTTGTTTGATCACAGAATTACTACTGAATAGTTGAATCCAGATGCCGTGACCAAGTAAAAGTGGTACAACAATACAAAATGAAAAAAGGATTGAGAGCTTCAGGGCCACACCCATGGCATGCTTGGCTCTCTCTGGCCTGTCTGCTCCCAGTTCATTGGCAATCCTTGTGCTGTGTCAAGATTCTAACTTCTCTCAATACATGTAATAAGAATGCTAATTCAGGAAGACATGAAACAAATAATTAAGGAACAGAAACTATGTTTCACTAGTTATTTCTGACCTTGCTGCTGCACCCAGACCATAAGCAAACATGTAGCCAATGACTTCTGTGCTAACACTGCAAAAATATAGATTATGATGAACCGGATTGACACTTACACACACAAATGCAAAAAAGCATCAGAAACATACCATATGGCGATCAATGAAGTGGTTATTTCTGAATCTGGCAGTAATCCAGCTAAGAAAACCAAAACCTCAAAGGCCCAGTACTCCAAGCTTGCATAATACAAAAGCATACAGCACGATTCATGAGTTCAGAGTGATACATTAAACTAAACTAAACTCTTTAATAGTTGTATCTGTATCTGGTTGAAGTGAAAGGAAAGTGCGGCAACATACCATACCATAGCAGCAGAGGAAAGAGCTAGTTTGAAGACAGTAAGGAGGTAATGAAATGACTTGAAAGAGAAACCTTTCCAAGTGTCCTTGAAATTCCTTGCATTCACCACATACAATGCTAGCAGTGGCGGACCCACACTGGGGCAAGTGTGGGCAAGTGCAGACACAAAAGTTTTTATAATGTATATATATTTTAAAGGAGTTCTATGTCAATTTGTTTAGATAGTCTATTTAGTTATAAGTGCACACAACTGATTGGAGGTTCCGTGTTCGAACCTTGCTCACCTCCTCTCTTCCTTTTTTTTCATTTTCATCGCTCTCCTCCTTATTCTCTATTCTCGTCCTCCTTTTTTGTCCAATGCGTCCACATCGACCTTAAACCCCTCCATCTCCGCCCCTAAAAAAATTACAAAACGACAGCCCTGAAGCGCGAACTCTGAAAATCGCTGCTGGCCATGGCCACGGCTGAGCAACCTCCAAAGAAGCGGAGGCTATACTAGCCTCTGCCAGAATCACCACCTCCACCACCGCCAAGCACTGAATCAATAGCTTCAGACTCACCATCTCCCAAAACCCTAACTCCGCCCCACTCCTCTGTACCTCCGCCATCAACTCCTCCATTATCTCAGGAGCAGATTAACATCAAACGCAGGAACAAAGATGAAGTACGGAATGTTTACGAGTGCTACAAGCGGATTAAATTCTGCCTGTCCCAAAAAGATGGCGCCTCCATGTCTGAACTTGAACAGAGTTACCTCTCTCTCATTTCTGCTTCCAGAGGTCGGCACCTTTACTTTTTGTTATTTTTATTTCCATCGGTCTCAATAATTTGTTTATCATTTCATTTAGCTGACAATTAGTATATAACAATGCATCTGGTGGTAATTAAAATATGATTTTGCGGAAGAGGACTGATGCCAAGGATTCTACAGAAATGTTATCCCTTCTGTCATCCTTTAGAAGTGTTAGAATCTGACCGGGTTGCTGCTATCTATATTAAATTGACTGCTCTCAAAATTCTATGTACTAGATTGCTAGTAATAGTGAAACTTGGATAGATGAGTTAAACATACATTCATGGCTCGAGGCTAATTTGTCCTTTTGAGTGTGATGAATACTTTTGTTAGGGTAATGAATGTAAATGAGAAGTAGTTATAGTTGTAAGTAGTCATGTTTTGTTACTATGGTTTGTTAGTTAGAATCTTAGCTAACTAACCTATTTAGCTTGTGATATGACTTGAGAGGAGGAGCTGTGTAAATTGGTGACGAGGTATTGAAGCAAAAGATAATTATGATGGTATTGCATTTGAAACTGCTAAAGCCTGTATTTTGGGCCTGGTTGATATATGTTGTGCTGCTTCTTCAGTGACCCCAACATCATCTGTAATTAGGGGAATATGCTCTGCAGTTTTTCAAAATGTGATAACCTCTTTTGTTGACTTGTTTGGTGAAATAGATATCTTTAGTATGGTTGATAAGAATTTCCTTAGGATGCTAGATTCTCCTGAGGTCTTTTTTGAGTTGAAGCAAAAGATTTTAGATCAAGATGAGCCTTCGTCTGCTAAACTGTCCAAGCTTTGCGCATTATCTGTGGTTTAGATCAAGATGAGTCTTCGTCTTCTCTTTTTTTGATGCATTGATTAATATGGGGTATTTATACCTTACTTATATGGGCCTTGATCCAATAATAAGTAACAAATATTGATTTTTGAATAATTTGTATGACCTATTTTGAATTGATTATTTCTTGAGAAATTAAAGGTTAGTTGACTCTTGATCATTATTTTTCTATGTTAAGTTGAAGTTTTCTTTTCTTTTTTTGTTTATATTTTTTTGTTTTTTTTAATGTGTTTAAAACTTTCCTTAAAAAAATATTTTGAGGGCGCTGCCCCCGAACCTCCAAATCCCACCACTAATTGTGCACCCACAAACCCAAAATCCTGGGTCCGCCACTGAATGCCAGCAACAACGTTGCTACCCAACAAGTGATAGAAATTGAAATCGGGGCACCCTTAAAGCTCAAGGGTGTGAAATAGATCAAGGCATAAGCAATGCCAATATGAAGCATCAGTGGAAGAGCTGAGAGGACCACCAATGGCCACACAACAGATTGCGTTTGAAGGAACCTCAACATGTTATGAAGGATTCCTAATGCAAACAATCCTGGGATAAAGAAACTTCATATAGAGAGAAGCTGTGCTTGAAATGTCTGGAGATTGATGGAGCAAGATCAAGATAGATTGTGTGAAGCACCAAATGATGGAAATAATGGTGGAGAAGGTGAGGGATATGATGCAGGAGGATTGAAGATAAATTCCCAACATTTCATATTCTTTTGCTCCAAATCCTTGCCCGCATAATGTCTCTAGTGCCCCACTTAACCCAACCTGAGACAAGAATAATATGTTATAAGAACTTGTTCCTTAAATATACTCTAGTGCAGTTCCAGTGTTGACAAAATTCTAGTGTGGGAAAATGAGCATACAAAAAGGAAAGAGAGAGGGTTACCACAACGTCGACGCCGGTGACAGTGAACCATGAGTTGGCTAGGGAAGCACCGGCAAGTTGAAGGACACCAAGGTGGCCGGCGAACATGACAGAGACCAAAGCGACTAGGTAATAAAACAAGTTGGTGAGAACCAAAGGGAGAGAAAACATGAGCTGATCCTTGGCCTCCTCCAGGTCCAAGACTTTGCTACACCATCGATGAATTCTTGTGTGTTGTGGTCCTTGCTCTCGATCACGAGCAACCTCTGATAATAGAGGCTGGGATGGTGTTTCTTCGTCATTTGAACCTCTGTTTTCCAACATCTTGTTTTCTCTGTTCCTTCCCCCTCTGCTCTCTGCCTGGTATTGACTTGGAACTCGTGTTTGATCGAGGAATAAACCAGTCAGTGAAAATAGAAAGACATCATTTATTTATTTGTTTGTTTTTACCCATGTTCATTACAAAATAATATATTAGAGTATATTAGACACGTTAACAGCCGTTTTTTTCTTTTATGAGATTGAAAACAAAAACTAGGCGACAACATCTAGCTGGCAATAATTCAAATGAGCAACCTATAAGTTACTTAAGCACAGAAGACACGGGTTGAGTTTCTCTCATCATCCTTTTCTCATTATCCCTCATAATCTCTAAATCACATCCGTCCAATCAATACAATACTACTTTTACTTTTCTCTAACTTTCTCAATCAAGGGTCCAGATAAGGCCAATGAGAGAAAGTGAGAAACAAGATAAGGAGAAGATCTCATTTCCAGAAGACACACTGCAACCTAAACATTGATTATATGAGTATGGGCTAAAAACAAAACAAAAACTACAGAAAAATAAGCAAGAGGGATTCAAATGAGGAAGGCATTGTGATGTCATATAGCTCAAACGTATCCAAATCTTCTCATCTAAATCCATGACAAGTAGCAAGTGTGCAATAATACCAAATGACTCGTGGATTGGATTTAGCGTTTATCTCAAATACTCTCTTGTTTTTATTATAAGAGACCAATTAACAAGTGTATTTTATCCTTTTTATAAGACACTTGCTTGTTTCTAAAGAGTATTAAAATTTTTTTTCCATATATGCCTATAATTAATAAGAATAGTGGATGAGAGTAATAATTAATATGATATAAGAGTTTAGTGCAATTAGTAAGGGTAATATTTGAAATTACTTAAATTTTAGGACAAATTTAATTACTTTAATTATTTTTATTAATTTGTGAGAATTGTTAATTGATATCTTGTAATAAAAACGAGGGAGCTTATTCTAGAACTTCTAACAAAAGTGCATGTGGAGGCTTGATTCGTGACTCTGCTGGGAAATTCATTAAGGGCTTCATACACCCTATTGATGATGGTGATGAACTGACGGCAGAAATCTGGGCGTGTCTCTTAGGATTAAAGATAGCATGGTCTTTGGTGTGAAACAAGTATGGCTAGAAACAGACTCGTCAGAATGCCTTGACCTTCTGCTTCTCAAGGGTGGTGGCGATCATAGGGATGTAGGTGTTATTCATGAAGCTCAAGTGATGCTTCAAATGGATTGGAGTACGAAGATTACCCATACCCCTCGGTTAAGTAATTCCGCGGCGGATTTCTTAGCTAAGAAAGGTCTTGCAGCGGGTTTAGGGCATCAAGAGATCTATCATCCATCTACGGAGCTGCAAGCTATTTTATGTCAGGATTGTAATGGGAAGTATCTCATAGTTGTTAACTGAGGTGTCTCTTTGTATCCAAAAAAAAAAAACGAGGGAGTACTCCGGTTTTTTGTGATGAGGATCATAATAAATAGAAATAATACATTGTGGCAGGCGCAGTTTGCATTTAATGGAAGCGGTTCTCTCCTTCTTTCAGGTGATAAAATATTTTAGAAAAACAATTATTTGTTGATTGTCTAATTTTAAAATATTTTTCATTAATAATGTGTTATTACTTAATATTAAATGAAGCATAGTTTTAAAAAATTATATTTAAAAAAAAAAAAGATTATTAATTATAATTGACAACATTTATTGATCTTCACAGTTTGATCCAAAAACGTTTTATAAATTGGAAAGGAGATTGCAATTTTTTTTATTATAATTAGTAGTACTACTTAACATTTTTGTTTAAAATAGAATATCAATTTCTTCATTTTTTTTAGTTATTTCTTTTTATTCCAACACACGTACGAGAAACCACGTTCGTAATGTTATTTCTTTTATATTTTTCATAAAAAAAGAATATACCAAACCGCGTTACAAAAGTTTTGCTGCTCTTTTAATATCATTTATCATAAAAGGGTTAAGGTGCAATTTTATACATGAAGTTTACCCCCGAGAGCGCCCAGCACCATGAAGTTTTTTCAGGAACAAAAGTACACACGACGTTACGTTTTGGGAGCAAAAATACCACGGGCCGTTAGTTGACCGTTAACTTGGATGTTAGTCAACTAACGGCCCGTGGTATTTTTGCTCCCAAAACGTAACGTCGTGTGTACTTTTGCTCCTGAAAAAACTTCGTGGTGCTGGACGGTCCCGGGAGTAAACTTCATGTGTAAAATTGCACTCTAACCCTTGATAAAATTTGACATGTTTGTTACTTTCTTTGTTTCATGCTCTTCAGGATTGCAGAAAAAAAATATGGCGCAAAATATTGAAACTTCTGCGCGCAGAAGTTTTCTTTTATTCAGAGTAACACGCAAGGTTAAAAATGGCTATTTTAATATAAGAAACAAAAAAGGTCTTCAATTCAAAGCCATGCAAGGATCTTGTCTCTATCTATCTACCAAGGATCTTAAACAAATTAACTGGAGAAAATCGTGGATTAGATCACCTCTTTATTAGCTAACTTTTTAAAGTTAAAAAATTAGTGTTTCTGTACTGGCCGGGAATTTCACCTGCCACTGCCAACTCCTAGAGCCTGGATGAATATTATTATTCATTCCCAGAGAAAATAATTAATACTAGAGTAAATACCCTTTTTGGTCCCTGGAAAAAAGTACGGACCCCTTTTTTATCCCTAACTAAAAATAACTTGTCCCGTCATCCCTGGGAAATCAAAAAAATCCCACGTTAGTCCTTCCGTCAGTTAGCTCCTAACGGCGTCACTAACGTTGTTGATGTGTAATGATGTCTATAGTCGTCAAATATAACTTTGTCTTTAACTTCGTATACGTTATCGTCAACTCCATCGGTTCTATGGTTGTCAAATGATGTCTATCTTCAGTTCCTTCGATGCTCTCTGCGCCGAATTTTCCTACGGTCAGAGATCGCGCTTGTCTATTGATTCCCCAAATCTCAAGCACAAGCCCGAGCAGAAGCCTTCTTCCCCCGAGAAGAAACCGGCATCTCCAGATAACTCCAAGGCGCCGCCGCCGTCGCCATCAACGCAACCCGATAGAGCCAAGCAACAACGGCAGCGCTTCTTGCCTAGGTTTGCGCTGGAGTTAGACGGTGTTCACTGCTTTGAATCTTTATACTTCTCTAAATCCAACGGTGAGGTCAGTGAATAGACTTTTCAACAAGTAAAAAATGTTGAAGGTAACGAAGCACCCTGCACCAACTCACGTTACACATCAGCAACGTTAGTAACGCCGTTAGGAGCTAACTGACGGAACGACTAACGTGGGATGTTTTTTGATTTCCCAGGGATGACGGGACGAGTTATTTTTAGTTAGAGATCAAAAAGGGGTTCATACTTTTTTCCAGGGACCAAAAAGGGTATTTATATAAACGACGTCGTTTTGGCCTTCCTACGTGGCATGTGACTGGACCAACTCACGTTACACATCAGCAACGTTAGTGACGCCGTTAGGAGCTAACTGACGGAAGGACTAACGTGGGATGTTTTTTGATTTCCCAGGGATGACGGGACGAGTTATTTTTAGTTAGGGATCAAAAAGGGGTCCGTACTTTTTTCCAGGGACCAAAAAGGGTATTTACTCTTAATACTACTTTCGTCCTAATTATAAGATCTAGTTGACTTTTTTTTATAGATTAAGGAAGCTAAATAAATTACTTAATCATTTCATATGTTGTGTATACTTAGATTATATATTAGTATATTAGTCAAACTAATTAGTTTAGAGGAAAAAATAAAAATACTCAAAAATAATTTAATTAGTTTCCTTAATTTCTCCAAAAAAGTCAACTAGGACTTATAATTAGAAATGAAGGAGTATGTGGAAGGAGATCGGAATATTAGAACATGCATGCTACACTCGTGTAAAAATCTTGGATCTATACCAGAAGGAAATGAGTAAGACAGGAACAGTATAGATTATTTTGCATTCTTAGCAGTTAAAGCCAAGGCATTGTACATTTAAAAACTAGCATCTGGATCTCATGTTCAGGAAGAAGAAAGTAGACTCAAGATCAGAGACTAACAATCACAGACAAACTTTAATTGCTGAGCAAGTTTTAGTAGTGTCACTCTCTCTTATCTTCCTTCACTTCCTTGGCCTTTGACTTTCCCTTCTTGGGCTTCAAGAAGCAGAAGCAGGAGCAACAGGGGCACTGAAACAAGAACTTCATCGCCTTTCTTTATCAGAGATCTCTAATCCCAGACGAAAGAAATTTCAGCTCTCAAGCTTTTTACTTTCTCCTTTCTACTTTCTTCTCTTAGCTATTTCTTTATGCTATTCATCACTAATCCAATCCTTCAACCACTCTTTGCTATTCATCATTAATCTAATCCTTTTCAATTATGGTGTCCCCCTACTAAAGATGAGTGGTTGAAGGTAGGTAGGCCCAGCTATATTGAAATTGGGGGCTCAAGGATGAGTAGTAATAAAACTTCTTTATTACAAATATAATAAAAAAAATAGATAAAAATAAATTAATTATTACTCTCCCTGCTGCCCCTTGATTAAGAAAGTGCACAACTTTGTTATCCCTGGCAAGCAATGAGAATACAACCATCAACATATGCCATTAAGATTTGAATCCCTGGACCAGGATGAGCATTCGGTTTTTGGTTCGATTTTTCGGTTAAAACCGAAATACACATATTTTAACCACCGAACCGAAACGAAGTACCGAAAAAACCGAAATATTTCGGTTCAAAGCCGTTTCCGCAATATGCAGATATCTCTCCCATGAGACTAAAGCATGTAATTTTTAGGCTCACGATCGAGTATAATCTTACTTGCACCTATAGCAACGGTGTCATCATTATCAGGCAAGCCAGAAACTTCCACCAAAATTATGCTTGCAGTGAATTGAAGACAGATTTCCTGATATCTGGTAGTTTATTACATACTTGCCACATACAACAAACCCATTATGAATCATCATTCATAATACTCCCTTCACAAACACACTAGTAAAAAACAAACTATACAAAGCAAGGAAACTGAGGCCAGCAAAACATGGAACTATACTGATTGCCTTGTTGGTTAAGCAGCATCTTGAAGTTTCACATGTTGACATTTTACAGCACTTTGATTCCCATCGGCCCCATATCTCCTATTGACATTTTAGGCGAGGATTTCCTTTTGCACATAGTAATCTCGTTGATTTCACCAAGTTTCAACTCCAATTTAAGCTGTTTGCCTCACAAGCAGGCACAAAGTTGCCATAGGACTGATCCAGATGAGCTGCTGAGACATTCTATTTTCCAACTGAACAGCTTAGAGACGAGAAGAAGATTTCTTCCCCTTTGGCTCCTTACGATAGTCATATACCCCAATACCTCGTTTTCTTCCAAGTCGGCCAGCATCAACATACTGAACAAGTAGAGGGCTGGGGGCGTATTTATTGTCACCAAGGCCAGCGTGAAGAACTCTCATTATTGACAGACAAACGTCCAATCCAATGAAGTCTGCAAGCTCCAAAGGACCCATTGGATGGTTAGTTCCCAGCTTCATTCCTGTATCAATATCCTCCTTAGTTGCAACTCCAGTGTAAAGAGCAAAGAATGCTTCATTTATCATCGGCATAAGGATTCGATTCACTATGAAGCCCGAAAAATCCTGAGAGGTTATTACTGTCTTACCCAGCCTGCATGTTTTGAACTAGTAATTAGAGCAGACATGTGATGATGTACTTACCAAGCTATCTTTGACAAGAAGCACCAGAAAAGTGGAAAAAGAGATTAAACTATATAAATGAAGAAATTACAGGTACGCAGAGGTATTGGATAATCAAAAAATTAAGGACTCAACGCAGATACATTTCAAGAAAAACTGCCCGATGATCTTATTTCTAGAAAATACTACCTCCAATCCTTAATATAAGATCTTGTTTGTAGTGTGATTTACCCTATGAAAGAGAACTTACGGACCGGACGTAATAATATTAATTAGTACAGACATGCCTTAGCATGACATGTTATAACGCACTTCAGATTGGTTGTAGGCATGTGTCCATATCTACTATTATTAAGAATGGGAACGTATCATCTTCAAAGAGCATCCAATGTTAAGTAAGTCTACTCCATTACGGTCATACACTCATACACACAGCATTTAACTGTTCGTGTTTACATTTCTTTGCGAGGAAGAGAAGCAGGAGGGGGATTAGAAAGTTAACCTTAAGGTTATAAAGGTAAATTGGAATAGAAAATGAGAGGAATCAAGATCTCCAAGAAAGGGCAGAGGAATTCAGGGGAAAATTACATCCCTTTCACAATGGAGAATGGTAAGCAACCAACCTCCCAGACAATGCTTTTGTAGCCTTGAATGTGTCATCTGAAGTGTCTGCGCCTCTTACAATCTCAATCAGTTTCATGACTGGAGGCGGATTCATAAAATGCATTCCTATCACCTACCGATAAAATCAATATCTTATTAATGAGATCATAGTAATCAAATGGAATGAACTACCTGTTGTAACGTAAAGTAACAAACTTTGGTAGCAGCATTTTGCCAAGTCAAAATTTATAGTAATGAAGACACAACTTCAACACAGGACATGAAATGCATCCTATAAAAAAAACCTGTTGTGGCCTGCTTGTTGAAGATGCTAGACGAGTGATTGAGATAGAACTTGTATTAGACGCCAAAATGGCAGAACTCTTAGCAATCTTGTCTAGCTGAACAAATAGAGTCTTCTTTACATGTTCTGATTCTACGATAGCTTCAATGATAAGATCAGCTGAATGGAAGTCTTCCATATTCGAGATACACCTCAGACGTCCCAAGATATCAGAACTGTGTTCCTGTAACAGACTTGGACACTTAAATCATGTAGACCAAAACAATGAAAAACACTGAATCCATATAGAGAATGATTTTCTATAGTGAGTTAGAACAAAACGCATTGTACATATAGGTCTATGAAGAATTGTTTATCTAATTTTACTCACATAAGCATATTTTACAACAGTTGGACTAATAATGCTGGGCTTGCACGTGATGTCACTGTAATGGTAGCCCAAGCTGGGAGTAAAGCATCATTCTATAAATCATCATAACTAGGCCATCAAAAAATGTAAATTTATTTCTGATATTCTAAAAAGGTTGTGAGTCAGTCATAAAAATCACAGTTGGATTACTGGACTACAGAATTCAAAACGATCGTATATATGACTACAGATTCCAACTTAGGATGGTCGCCTCTTGAAACATGAATGTTTATCTGATCTATTTAGTGGGTCAGGGGGTATTAAGTGACTACATATTCAAGATCAAATGAGAAAAAGAAAATACACGAGATCGAAAGAAGCATGAATGAGGCCTCAGTTCCAGTTCTAAGGAATACCATGAAAAATACAAAAGTCGAATAGATGCTTTCACTCAGTCTTGATGCTTAGAAATATCAACACAGTAGTAGCAGAAGCTAGGTTAATGATTCTTCACATGCTTTAAGAGGCAGAGCAAAAGTTTCTTACATGGGACAGACGACCTTTGGAAACAAGGAGGTTGATGGAGGAAGAAATAGAGGAGGTGGCTTTGGCGAGGGCTTGAGGGTCGGTGTCGAAGAGGTAGACGTTGATGCCGTGCATGGCGGCGACCTGGGCAATCCCGGATCCCATTTGACCGCCGCCCACCACTCCGATCGTCTTGATTTCCGCCATCTCAACGTGGCCGTGCCTCGTTTGGAGTCTTCTTTCTCTAAGGATTAAGTATTAGCGCGGCAGAAGTGGATAGGATAAAAGGTTGTAAAGTGGCTTCTTTTTTTTTTTTTTTTAACTTAAAATGGTTTGGATTATAAAAAATTATTGAAAATGACATAAATTTTATTGAATACTATATACATATTATTTGTATATATTATGATAATTGAAGATAAAAATTAAATTTAAAATTTGATAAAATAAAAAAACTTAAATTATTATTAAAAAAAGTAAAAACACTAAAGTACTTAATTAAATATATTTAATAGATAAAATTGTACATAAATTAGAATGCATATAAATACGCACATCGTGTGTGTATATAGGGATATTATATATATATATATTGTAATAATTTAAGAAAAAACTTAAAATAATAAAAATTGGTTAATTTATTATTTACAAAAACTTGAAAAGGTAAAGGAGCAAAAATAAATATGTGCTTTATTTTCGGGAGCGCCCAGCACCATATTTTTTTTCTGGGGGTAAAAATACACATGTGGTTACCCTTTTGGAGCAAAAATCACACCCACCGTTAATTCAACTAACTCCGTCTGTTATGTCACTGATTGTAACATTCTAATTTTATTTTCTTTAGGATTTAATGGTAATTATATGTGATTTATTTTAATTAAATTGAAATAGTGGAAAAAATTATAATAGAATAGAGTTGGGGCTATGTGGTCATTTTCTCTTTTTTTTCCAAAAAAAAAAAAAAGAGAATGAAACGTGGCTCGCGGAAGAAAAGGAAAAAAAAGTTAAAAAAAAAATAAATGAATCGATTAGATCACCGCCTCATTAATTAAGGCGGTGACTAATACCTCTTGGCACATATATTTATATAGAGCTGTGAAAATGGGTACCCTGTCCCGTTAGGTCCTAGCCTGTGCGGGTTAGGGCCAAAAAGCTCACAAGGTCAAAAAGCCCGCATGTTAAACAGCCCACACGAGCCAAAAAATTATATAACCTTAGGAGTTAGGGCCAGCCCGCGGGCCAAAAATCATTTTAGAATAATCAACTTAGGCTTGAACAATCAACTTCAGGATATTGTCCGGTACTGAAAAAATACATCATGATCTTGAAAAATTATTTTAGGATGTTGAAAAATATTTCGAGTCTTGAATGGTACTAAAAATATTTCGGGATCTTGATGAGGATCTTGGTGATTGAAAAATACTTAATGATCTTGAAAAATTATTTTAGATCTGAAATAATTTTTCAAGAACATTAAGTATTTTTTCAGTACCGGCCACTATCCTCAGTCAGCATCCTGAAGTATTTTTTCCAATATCAGTCAGTACCCTGAAATATTTTTTCAACATCCTAAAATAATTTTTCAAGATTATGAAGTACCCGTTAGTATCATAAAGTAATTTTTCAAGATCATTAAGTATATTTTCAGTACCAGTCAGTATCCTGAAGTATTTTTTAAGTACCAGTCAGTACCCTGAAATATTTTTTCAACATCCTAAAATACTTTTTCAAGATCATTAAGTATTTTTTCAGTACCGGCCAGTATCCTCAGTCAACATCTTGAAGTATTTTTTCCTATCGATCGATCAAGACTCAAATATTTTTCAATATCCTAAAATAATTTTTCAAGATCATGAAGTACCGTTAGTATCCTAAAATAATTTTTCAAGATCATTAAGTATATTTTCGATATCGGTCGGTATCCTGACCGGTCAGTATCTTTAAATATCTACAGTATCCTGAAATATTTGTTAAAAAGAAGAAGAAGAGGGATCAGTGTTGGTTTTTGCACAGTGGACCGGAAGTGAACGCTAGTGGCAGTGGACTGAATCCAATTCCTTGATTGAAGAAGACGAGGAGGTGTAGTTTCAGATAGATTTGTACAATTTCTGAATGTTGGAAACGGGGTTGATTGGTGGCCCACGGGTTGGCCCCAACATAACCCAAAAGAGTGGGGCTTATTTTGAGTTAGGGTCAAAAATAACCCCATCATATGGGGGCTAAAAATATGGGGGCCAAACATGGGGTTTAATGGGCTGACCCATAGGGTCCAGCCCATTTTGACAGCTCTACATTTATACAGGTGCAGTGTGAGGCGGTAAAAATTGAGAGAAATCAGAGTGAGCGCCGAGACCAAGTGAGGAGAGAAGGAAGAAGAAGATTTGGTGCACTTTTGGGGTTTTCTGAGGTATGTTATCTATCTTATAGGATCATTTAAGTAGTTAAATCAACTTCTTTTCAATAAACTTTCTTCATGAAAGTTGTTCTATATATTTTTCTATTTCAAATAAAAGCAATATCATGTTGGTCAGTGAAAATTTTGAAATTATAATTTTGGAACAGTTTTGAGTTTTTATCCTAGATGGTTGTATATATGTATAGAACTAATAATAACTAGTTTTAATCAGTTCAGAATTTTTGATTGGTTGTTGTAAGAATTTAAATTAATTTTTCTACTAAAAAAATTCAGAATTTATATCATACCTGATATTTCTATCGATTAAAAGTTGTATACATTTTATTTTAGGTTAATAGAGGAATTACAGAGATTTTAATCGGTTAATTTTGAAATTTGAAGGATTAAACTGTTCTTTTTAGTTTTTATTATGATAATATATATTTATTTGAATTTGTGTAATTTAAGGTATATGAAATTATAATGTGATGACGTAGAGTTTATTGGTGACGGGTGATTGTTCGCGTTTTACTCCTTGAGATAAGTTTTAGAGTGGAGTTGAGGTAATCGGAGCTAATTTATTTTATATGTTTGTTTTGGACTGTAAGGTGTTTTCTAAACCTTACTTTTGTATGTACTACTGACATGTGTTTTGAAAAATTAAGCGTATATCTGAATATAAAGTTATTTCAGTGGAGCAGAGTATTCTCCATTCTGTATGTATATATGAGATTGTTATTGTGGTGGTTGCTATAATGTTTGTTATGGGTTGTTGTATATGGAACAATAAATTCTGTTAGATATTGTTGTTATGGTGTTTGTTATGAGATGTTGTATATGGAATAAAATGTTGTACGATGTTTTTGGGTAATTGCAGTATCGTATTGTTTGTCTGTTACGGAATAAGAGATTTAGGGTGAAATTGTGCCCATCGGCTCTCTCATTCCTGGCCTGGAATTTGAGTTGAGTGTTGTAACACCCCAAAATCCAACACCCAAAAACTTGGCCAAAACACTTGAAATATCTCTAACAAGGATGTTCAACATCCAAATCATTAAAATACATAACTAATTCAATTCAAAATGTATTTTTGAGTCAACATAACTTCCCAAAATATTTAATAATAAAAATACAAAGCGGAAGTCTTATAGTCACGGCAAATAGAATAACATAACATAAGTTCTAGGAGCACCACTGAGCCTTCAAGGCTCACTCCATAAGTTCTTTCCCTTGCTCCCTACTAGAACAATCACCTGGAAATTTTTAATATAGGGTGAGATTGATATCTCAGTAACTACTGAAAGTTTCTACCGTACACAAGTAAGTCCTATATGACAAAAAGTAGGAGCTGAGTACATATATATTTGTATATACTATAATTTCATACAACATAAATTATCATGATGTCAATGTGAAACGTACTATTACACAATATGCAGTATGCAACCTTCCTTATATCACCATCCATCCTCAACCGCTGACTGGAGCCATAGGCTAACACATAGTCCAATAGGAACTTATCCATTTGACTGGATTGTCCCAAGCTCACCAAAACTTAAGATACACCCGGCCAAAGGTATAGAGCTTAAGCATGGACTATGGCTCCCCCCTTAAAAGAATACAACTAAGGAGGTGTCACATGTCCCACAACTCCAACGCAATCCCGCCAAAGGAAAACATGGAAGAAGGGGCTCGACAAGTGTCATCCACTGTGCCGAGTGATGACATACCATGTGGTAAAAGATTTCAACATACAAATCCCTCCTTACTCCAACCCATCACAAATACAAACCGCCATGACAAATATGTTCAAGAACAATAAATCATGCTTCAATTCATATAAAATATCAATTTACAATACATACACATATACACATGAATCAGTCCTTTAATTTTTAAATAAAATATAGTTATTCACAATCACACACAATTTACAAGTATATGGAAGAATATTCAGAGTTACATGTTACTCTCTAATGTACAGGTAATCACACACAAGTGTCACTCCAAAGCTCTCAGTGAGAGTCTACAAAATCACAACATAAATATATATTAATATATTTCGCAAACTATTCTAAAACCTTAAGCTACCCCCTAAAAATTAATGTTATATAGATACATATTTATTTGTCCCCACATATCAACTTTTATATGAAGAGATTTTATATTAGCTAAAATTTAGAAATAAGATTTTTGTACAGTATAGAAGTTTTAATATATTGAACTAACACATATTTGTCATTGCATGAAAGGGTTGGTCCGTATAAAGGAAAAGAAAGTTTTGGAAGGAGACAAATCTTCCTTTTGTAATAAGGCTTTAAATGAGAGAGGTAGTATACAAAAAAAAAACACACACACACACAGTTGGATAATGGTTACTGTAGAATAATGATCAAAAGGTTGGTCTTCAATAAATATATACCTTCACGCACACACACAAAAAGGACCTAAAAAGAACATGTCAAATTCATTAGAAACCTTCACTTTATTTTGGTCTGACAAGTCATAAATTTCAATGGTTTTGGAGACCAAAAAAAAAAGATTGAAAGGTCAAGGGCTTAACAGTAGTACCCATAGGTTATAATAAGCTATTTATAAATAGATATACACCCTTACACACATGAGAGTTGTTGAGGCTTTTATGTTGAAAGAGAAAATACAAAATTGTGAAATAGTCACACAGAAGCATTATATTCATCCTCTCGCCTCTGTTGGTTAATAGGTGGGGGTTGAAGAAATAATAAATAAAAAGAAATCCTATCACATCCTTCCAACATTACCAACAACAAAAAAACGAAAGGAAGAAAGAAAACAAATACTTAAAGAAAATATATACATATAAGGACACATGAACAGTAGCTTGAAGAAGGAGTTGTATGAAAAGATTGGAAGCTTGCTCACCCACACATCGTAAAAGAGGAGCAGAGATTTGATATGACAAGACAACAAATCCATAAAGAAAAAAAAAACATTGGAAGAAGAAACCCATGCGAAGAAAAGGTGAATAGACACCATTAATAATACCAGAGCAATAGAAACACGAATCTGCAGAGTCCAGGGAGAGGTGAACACGAGAGTGAGAAGCGGCGTGTAGGATTTAAGGATATCAGGTGTTTATATAGGAGAGGTATTAGGGTTAGGGTTTTAATATATTATTATTATTATTTTTAAAAAATAATAATAATATCTGACAGCATTTTTTTTTTCCTTTATATTTTTAATTCCCATAATAAGGTATATTCACTCACACAATCATATATTTAGAAGAATTATTTTAAGGACGTATTTTCATTCATTTTTTTTTTAAAACTTGATTCTTCATTTTAAATTATTAATTTATTCTAATCCTTTGACTAACACATTAACTTTAATTTAGGTTTGTTTGAGTTGGCGTTAGAAAAGCACGTTCACGTGAATCGAAGTAAAACTCCTCTCAACACTTACCTCGTGTACTGTAAATCACGTTGGAAAAATATCTTCTATCGCTAATCCAAACAAGCATTATCAACGCATATACCAAAAGTCAATAATGGGCCCAATAAGTATTATGGGCTACTTCGGTGAGGTCTTCTGTTGAGTAAACTATAGAATATATGGACTAGTTTTTTTTTTTATATAAAAAATTTAAAAGAGGGGTTGGACTCAACAACAGTCCAAGAGCGAGACGCTTGAGTCTATTCTATAGGGAAATTCAAGATTGAAAGTACACATGCTTTTACCTCAGTCTAGGTTACTCATACTTCCCAAGCTTTGGGATATCTCCCCCAGCACAATCACGGTGTCAGAATTCGAACCCTCTCAATTTATGAGAGTTTTCAAATCCCTAACCGTGGAATCCATGGACATATATGGACTAGTTGGTAACTACAAAAGAGTGATACATTTCTTGCCTCGGCCCAACTTAGTGTATGGTTGAACATTTTAATAATTTATTTCATGTGATTTGTGAACTGTCCAGAATAAATATATATATATATATTTTCACTTCTTCATGTTCAATACATTAGTCACATTTTATCTATATTGCTTAAAATAGAGTCTACATATGAAGGTCAAACAAATAGAGTATGCATATACTACTATTCTATCCTTTCCTTCCTCCTCAGCGGTGTTGCAGATTTAGCAAATGCTCACAAGTGTCATGCAAGCTTCAGATTACGTTGATGACTCATTCCCATCGTTTGTGCTAATTCCGCCGCGTGTCACCGACCCAATTACCTCTCTCCATCATCCTGTCTCTGTTTTCTACCCTCTTTCACAATATTACAATTACACACTCAACCTCACCACCATCTTCACACACAAGACTCATCTCAACAATTTACCATGCTATAATGTCTGTATCTACTGCTTTAAAATTGTACCCTTTGATCCTTTCCTTTCTACACACCGGTTTCAGATTTTGCAGATATATTTACAAGTGTCAAACAAACTTCATGACTAATTCTCAGAATTTGCGTTAATCCCGCCACGTGTCACCGACCCAATCCCCCCTCCCCATCTTCTTTTTCTCTGTTTTGTTTTCTACTCTCCTTCGCAGAATTATAAGTCAACACACAGTTACACACTCATCATCTTCCCACACAAAGAAAATGGCAAACAGATTTCCCTTTCTCTCATCTCCCAAACAATTAGCCAAACACCTCCATTCACGTCTTCCTCCAATCACCACCAGCTCAATTTCCTTCTCAACTGCGTATCCACACCCTCAAGTACTACAACTCTTTCATATTGTGATCAATAATTCAACATCACTGCCAGTTTTTCTGAGTTTCTCATGATTCTTCTTTTTTTTAATGTTGCACTTTCAGGGCCATGGTGATGAGGGTGGTGGGGTGACAGGGTACGTGGCTGATGCAGCAAGACAAGGTACGAGGAAAGCAGCAGAGGTTGTGGAGAGTGTTGGTGAGACAGCCATGGAGACTGTGGACACTGCTTGGGACGCCACAAAGAAAGCTACCCAGAACATCAGAGAGACAACTACTGCAGAAGCTGATACCAACGTTGTTGACACAGCCGAGTACAGATGTGTTGAGGATTTGACCGGCCAGCTTGGAGATGGATGTGATAAGACTGAATTATAGTCCATGACAAGTTTTTTATGGATGTGGGTTTTGATTTTTGTGCTTTCTTTTCTTCTCCTAACCAGCTGTAATGTTCACTTGATATTTTGGTTGTAAAGTGAAAACCTTGTAGAAAAGGAACTTGATATTTTGAAGCTCATCAGAGGACATTACCGTTAGTTTTAGCCATTGAACTTTGTATCTTAACTAGATTTCATGAAGAATTGAGATGTAGGATAGATTCTGGGACTCAAGTTGGCATGAATAAAATTAAGTCAATTATGGAGCTTTAGAACTTATCACTTATGCCTAAAGTTGGCCAGAATCAGCTACGCATACACAAGTCCTCGTATAAAGTAGTAGCAAAAACGACAAGCCATGAATCACAGAAAAAGAGCAATAGCAAATTTTCCTGTATCTGTCAACACAAGGTTGAAAGGAAACTTCGTGATCATATATATACTTCAAAAACTCGGTTGTGAAAACTAGACGCAGACTTGGGACCAACAAATTCCTTACTGCTTAAAGATTATGACCACGTAGCTGTCTCTTGCTCTATCCATCATTATGAAGAATAATTCTTCACAACTGTACTGCACCAATGCCAAAAGAAAACAACAACAAAATAAATGTATTCTTCTGAGTCCACTTTTCTGCAAGTCCTTCACTATGTGACAAACAGAAGAAGAATAAAAGCAAGAACCGGGGGGACCAAGCCCACTCACTAATAAGAGTGATAGGTCTTACATTCTGATTCCCGTGGGCAGAATAGGAAGAAGCGAAGGCGAGCAATGCAAAAATTGAAAATTCTGGTGGATGTATAATTATTATTATTTCTGCAAGTCTTAACCATGCTTAAGATATTGAATCTAGTGCATAAATCCTCTCTGTCTTGCACATCTTTAGATTAATGCTTAATCCTACCATTTAAGTGAGTAAAACCAAGTAGAACAAAGAGAATAATGCCTACCTTAATCCACTTAAACGTTTGGCAATGCAAGAGTAACAACTGGAATAAACAAAGGGCATCAACAATATAAAGCATTTAGAATTGACTCCCTTGTATTCATCTGTGTATTAAGCCTACCATTTTCCAAAAAGCCACTTATGCAAGATCAATTCCCACTTCCCACTTACTGCAAGATTCCCAATTTTCCTGTGTTAAGCTATCAGTACACCCAAAACCCTCCACCATGTACCCATTGCCTCTCCTATACAAATACAAGCCAGAATAAAAATCTTAAATTGATGCTTTTTTTCTGAAAATGGTCCATACCCTCTTATTCACCTTGTCTTTTCTACCTTTCTGCTCCCTATAATAACCTTCTTCTTATTGCTCTTCAAAGTCACAAGTTTCTTCCTCATCATCCATTTCCACCTCTTTGTCAGCTGCACAATGGAGAGGAAACGACCATTCACTGAGAAGTCAAAGGATAAAGTTATTGAAGAAGCAGAAGATGAAGAAGAGGAAGAAGATGAAAGGAAGGGTGGTAGTGGTGGTGGTCATGTTGCAGAAGAGGAAAAGAAGAAAGGGGTTGGTGGGAGTAACAGAAGAGGATCAAGTGGTGGTTATAAAGTTTCTTCAGCTTCCTGTCAAGCAGAGAGGTGTGGAGCTAACTTGGCTGATGCAAAGAGATACCATCGCCGCCATAAAGTGTGTGAGTTTCATTCCAAGGCGCTTGTTGTGATCGTTGCAGGGCTGAGGCAGAGGTTTTGCCAGCAATGTAGCAGGTGATCATTCATCCCTCGTCATCTCTTCCTTCATCTGAATCCGTTAGCTTTATCATTTTACGATTAATCTTTTTGTTCTCTAACGTTAAAATAGGAACTTTGTTTCTGTAAAGAAGGCAAGGAATAGTAGAGTAGTCCATTGTTTTGCTCAAAGGATCATAATTTCAATTTGCTGCTTTTAAATGATCATCTTATAATGATTGGAAATGTGCAGGTTCCATGACATAGGGGAATTTGATGAGGCGAAGAGGAGCTGCCGGAGGAGATTGGCGGAGCACAACGAGAGGAGGCGGAAAAGCAATGCTGAATCTCACAACGAAGGTGGCGAAGATCATCACCATCAGAACTCAATGGAAGGGCGTTTCAGGCATGTTGATGACAGGGGAAGAAGAGTGAATCAGATGGACGTTAATTGTGGGAATTGGAGCAGCAAGTCTTTCCATATCAGATAAAGCTCTAAACAGTTTCAGCAGCAGGCTCTCTGTCTTCTGTCATCATCTGCCTTCTTACCTTGTTTGCCAAGGCACATACATACATAGCTTCTGTTGTAAGGATAAATAAGCATGCAACTCACAGAAATGGTGCATTTGGTTTGTAGATTCACAGTATGTGAGCTACTTAGAGCATGCCTTACTTTAGTGTTCTCCACTCCTGATAAAGAATTTTTAAATAGTAACGTCTTTCCTTCTTTGTTTCTCTTTGGTAAGATCATATAGTTGCTTCCATCACTTTGTGAGACGGTAAATTGAACCAATTTGACCCTCAAAGAGGTAGTTGATTCCTTTTCTCTTTCAATAAATCCCATGTCATCAAATAAAAGAAGTTATTTTTGAATTAAAAGGACAAATACTAACAGCCTAAGATTATGAATGGGATTGAACCTGCGACCTCTCAATCATAGGAGAACATCTATGCCTCTAAGCTACAACACCACACACGAAAACAAGTCTCTTTTTTTTTTTTTTTTTTGCTAAAAAATGAAAACAACGCCATATGCCGATACTCTCTCTCAAAGTTCTCTGCCTCACGAACTCTACTTTCGACTCTTTCTAGCTGGCGGCATCTTTCACCAACACATTCCGCCAGCAAGCATCATCCTGAACCACAGCCGCATCAAAGAGGCAGATTGGAACTCAGATTTCCCAGCTATGGCTTCCTTCTGATTTTTTTTTATTATTATTATCGTCTTCTCTCGCCTCTAGGGCGAGCTTTTCCTCTCCCTCTTCAGATATTTCTTGAGGCGGTGACAACTATTTTCTTTGTCTTTGTGCAAGCTACTGGTACGACATCTCCCTCTCCGGCAGTCTTAGTTGGTGGAGGGACGTCCACCATTTCTTTCTTTCTTTGTGGTGTTGGGTTTTAGTGGTGGTGTTCTCGATTTCTCAGGCAATAAACAGATTTGTGGATTCTGATTATGACTCATCTTGGTTGGAAGATTGTTTGAACGTTAATAATCTGATCCTCACCTGGTGGCTCGGATTCATGTTCTTGGGGAAGGGTTTTGTCGATGGTCGCCGTTGCTATATACTTTACCTCTCAAAGGACCATTGTTAGCCATAGGCATCATCAAGAGGCGTTGTTCGCAGTGTAGTCGACGTCATAATATTTGTTTGAATGGAGGAGTATAAGTGTTCTTTAAGATATCATTTGTCTTTTTTCTTCTAAGGTTGGGTTTTCTATGTCATTTACCACAAGACAGGGCAACTATGTAGTTGTTCAATTTGTAGCTAACTCTTATAAGGAGATGTGTCATATAGGGTGGGTTTTACAACCAACATCTTCTTTCATATCACTCCTACTTTTGGATGTCCAGGAGGTCAGTGTAGTCACTGATATTTCTATTCCTAACTCTTCAATGGTGGTGGTGATTAGTTTTTTCTTGTATTTAGTTCTATTGTATTTGTTTTGGCCATGTTAGTGTTGTGTTTGTTTTGGTCATGTTAGTGTTGCATTTGTTTTGGGCATGTTAGTTTTCCATTGGTGTATTCGATTTGTTATCATTTAGTGTATCAGGTATGTGTTTGAAGTATTAATAAGAGTACATTTGAGGGGGGACAAGTCTTTTAACACACTCTTTTCAAGGAAAAGTTGTGTATGGATTTATACTATAGGTTTCATTACTTAGGCCAGAGTGAACTTGTTTTTTTCACAACACTTGACCTAAGGGCAACAATGAAGTGGAGGCTTCTCTACTTTGGACCATCCCCACCCTACCCAACCCATTAGCTAAGTATTATTACTATCCACAAATCTGCAGGCCTAAGCCCTAACCAAGTTTAACGGAGTCTCTATATATTTTAAAGTTAAAACCTTTCCTCACACAAATGACAAATCATTTAATACTAATGCAAATTCCAATCATGAGTTTATTGACTTATTAATCCAATCTGCATCTGAATACATTGACAAAATGGCATTATCTTTAAAAACATCACTTATTTAAAAAAAAAATATTTGAAACTTTATTCCAATATTGTTTAAATTTTGTCAAAAATTATAAATTTAACATTCCAAATTGCATATGCCAATTAATTATTTATTCAGATGTATATGCTATGATTAGTACATTATATAAACTATTTATATATATTAAAAAACACACACACACACTCTTTATCTTAGTGCTATTATTTGAGATGGATGGTATAAAAAATAATGTGAAAACTTTAGCAAGTAGATGCATAGAAAATGGTGCTTAACAAACTCAAAGCAAAGGCATGGTCAAAAGAGAGTTGAACAAGGGTGTGTTGAAATCGATGGGGTTTGCCACATTGGATAGGCTTCACAAGTGTGCTTTGTAAGTAAAGATTGACAAATAATTTGGCAAGACTGAATCTGGCTGACCCGTGGTCCCTCAGGCATCATCATCCCAAGTGGGACCCCATGTCTTCGTCCTCACAAACCCTAATCACAGCCCAAGCTATTTCAGTATTCCCTAATCCCCACTCTGTCCCCTCCCTCCAACAGCCTTTGATCAAAACCATAATCAACACACTCCACCACCCCTCTTATTTTATATACCTTTGACGAAGAGCCTTTGCTTCCTCTTACAATCAAAGCTAGCTACTTCACTCTTCCCCACCACCACACTCCCTTTTCTTCTTCTTAATCTTCTTTAATATGTATGGGAAAGGGCATATTTGGGACTCTGTGTCATTTACAAAAACCAATTACACATAAAGCGAGCTGGGAGAGGCTATTGTTATTTGTTATTAGTATGGCTCATCTATTCAATTGTACTTGGGATTCACAAAGACTCAATAATCAAACATTATTTTTTGTGACCATGAGACACTATGATTGTGCAAATTTCCACTTTCCAAACCCACTATAACAAAAAGGCTTCGTCTTTACAATCATAGGTCATTACCCACGTTCTTTCTCTCTCACACACACTACATCTATTTTTCAATTCTCTTCTTCTAAATATTTCAGCATATCTATTAGTTCAATGACTTCAAGCTGTTTTGAATTATTCAAGCTTGAAAGTAGATAATTTGAATCTGACATGGACATATTAATCCAAAGATAAGGGTTAATTATCTCAGAAGTTTTTACTAAGGAGCATTGTTATCTAAAAAGTTTTTTCAGATTCAATATCCTGAAAATTTCAAAATGAAATAATATATGCTCCATACCATTAGAAGCCTAACATTGACAGTTAACTTTTTAGTAGTAAGGGGCAATATAACTCTAAATAAATACTTTCGGGGCAACATTAAACCCACAAAAACTTAGCATCGCTCCTTAACAAAAACTTTCTATACAAATTTACAACTTACCCCAATCATATGGCATACACTTACACATGTGAGAGGCTAAGAGGGCATGATTAGAACAGCACCAAGCATATGTTAGAAACATAAGATTGAGTTGTCACCCTATGCCTTGCATTATTCACACCACCTTAGTTTTCTCACTTTGAACCCAACATGACACCTTCTTTCCCTCTCACCATGTCCCACCTTCCTCTCTCTTTCTCTTATTCCTCGTATATCTCTGATCTCTTCTATATAAATATGCTTCATCAACCTTACTCATATTCATCACTGACATTGTATATACACAACCACATACACCAACCAACCATCACCCTCCATGGACAACAGCTCCGGCGATTCCTTCTCCTTCCCTAGCACCCCCAACCCAGACTCCTGTGACGGGGACGACGTCGCTGATGACTTTGGGTTTGGGTCCTTAACCCCTGACTCCCCCTCCAGTGATCCCTCCAGAGCCTCCCCGGCGGATCACATCTTCTTCAACGGCCGCCTCCTCCCTCACTCTTTCCCGCCACTCCAACCACACCCCACCATTCTTCTCTACGGCCATAATTCTCGCGCCATGAGCCGAACCAGTAGCAAGAACTCGCACTCCATGGTGTTATCATCACGAAGCAACAGCACCAACAGCAGAAGCAGCAGTTGCAGCAGTGCGAGGACGAGCTCGAGTGATAGTTCTGAGAGAAGGTTATTTTATAACAGAGTGTTATCGTCCGGTGGCAGAGCCTGCCAGGGGAATAATAATAGTAAAATGGTGTATGGGTGTTCGCAGAGGTGGCAATATATAACGCCGGTGCCGGCCACCTCCTTGAGCCGAGACTCGTCGCTTCGGAGGAAAGGAAAGAAGGAGGACTTGGTGAACATGAAGAAGAAGACGACAACGAAGAAGGAGGATCAGAGGCTACCGATTGGCCGGAGATTTTTCCGGTGGATTGTAATGGCATGCAAAGAGTGCCATGCATTGGAGCCATCAAGAAAAGAGAAAATAAAGTTGCAAGAGAATGTGAAATAATTCTGTAGATTTTAATTTCACCAAATTGACAACTTATTAGTCCTAATTTTATTCTCAAAAACACAATAATAAACTGCACAGGTTAATTTGCAGGTATTGTTCTCAAATTCACTTGTGTATTTATTAATTTTTTTGAGAATAAAGTTAAATGTTAAACCAGTCCACATTTGCACTGGTGAGTTTTTTTTTTTTTTTAATCTCTTCCTTTTTATGGGTGTATCTTATCCTATATATATGGGATCTTGGGCTGAAAGATGATGCGCTTGTCGGCTAAGCCCTTGATTTGATTTCTATGTTTTTGCATATGGATGCAAAAACATACTTTTGTTTCGATCTCCAAGGATTGACCAAAAGGGAATATAATTTGATTTTGAGACATTGAGTTTTAAGATTTGCAATGGCTTGTCGGTCATTGAGTTGTTATCTCGTAAGATCTGGTAGATATGATCTTGATATCACCATACTGTTTTCCCAAGGTATATATACCTCACTGTAAACTATGATTGAAGCAGCGGGTGACTGATTTCTCATATCTGTATAAAACATGTAAAAATGTCAAAGCGTAAGGTGCTTTATTTTAATCAAGTACTTCTTCTGAATCATATTTTTCCTGTCTTCATGGATATAGAAAGTCAATAATGGGGGGTATGTATCCATGAAATTTGCCTGCTTATTTTCGATTAAGATCTGATCGAAAGATAACATCTGGAAAAACTCCTTTTTAACGTTGAATTCGTAGGTACATTGCGATCAGCATCAGTCCAATGAAAACTGGTTATAGAACAATTTATTATACTGATATTTTACCGGATCCAATATCAAGCTCTTGAGAAAAAATTTCGTTCCTATAATGAATGAATTTTTCTTCATTGTAATGAGATTCTTGAAAAGCCATTGAAATTGCTGCATTGTAATGTAGTGACTAGGATGGATCAAAGGAAGCTTAATGTGAAGCTGAACTTAAAGGAATGATCATTAATAAAGTCCCATTAGGTCAAAACACAAACACAGGATAACAATGAGGAAGAAGGCGAAAACACATGGTAAGGAAAAAGAAGAAAAGAAAGGAACACTAGTGATGAACTGTGCCTACATACAAACACCTTCTCATATCCTTCTTCCTCCGTTTACTCCAAAAAGGTCTCCATGACATCTGGGTACATACCTCCTCCTTCAGAATTCCTATATTCCACAGGTGGCTGATGCTGGTTCTGATGATGATGATCCATGGAGGTTGATGAAGAAGATGAAGCCACTCTAGCAGGTAGGGTGAAGCTCCTCTTGAACTTGTCCATTTTATTCCTGCCATTTTCTGATGTCTGGTGGTGGCTGTCCAAGCTCAAGAACTCGTTGGGGTTTGAGGCTTCTTCTGGTTTGTTGTCTAAGCTCTCTGGGTTGAACAAAAGCTTAGTAGCATCATCATTTTGTACTGTGAGAGCATTGAAGAAGGACAGACCATTTGGCCATTTTATGTCATTCTCATTCTCTCCCATCATGTCTTCCATTCTTGCAGGTTGATCAGATGATGAATGATGAGGCATCTGCAGAAACATGTGGGTCTCATCTTTGGCCTGGGGTGGGAACCCTCCAAGTCTCGCCGTGTGTTGAAAATTGGGTGATGATAGCATTGATGCTGCAGCTGAAGCTACCAGTGGCCTTTGACCCCAGTTGAAGAGTGGAGGAGGCGCTCGAATCGGCATGGTGGAGGTCGGTTTTGAAGGAAGCGAAGTTGAAGATGAAGTATTTCTTGTTGAAGAGAAGAGCTGTGAGAGGTAGAAGCCAGATTGATACCCCAGAGATTCAAAGGTATGCCTCATTCTCAGCACAAAATGGAGGTCTTCAGGAATCTGAGATTAATAGCAAATCATGAAAGAAAATATTAAATAATTGACAGCATGCCATAGTATGTGATGTTTTGAAAGAAACTATCTATTGTCTTAAAAACCAGTATCACAGAGAAATCGACTGATATCTTAAGACTAAAATGTCCAGGTTAAGATGACTATTCATCAAACACAAAATGTGTGTGTGTGTGTAAGTGGTACTCACAATCTTGCAGGAGCCAAGTTGGAGAAGGCCATGGCCAGCTTGAATTACAGCGATGGTCTGGTCATGAATTGAATGCCAATAAGGAATCTAAGCTAAAAGAGACTAAAACTTGAAGGTTCTTTTAAAAAAGAAGCTTCCTGAAAAACCAATAATAATGTCAAGATTGAAAATCGATTCTCTTTTGCTGACCTGAATGCCTGATTCAAACTGGTCGGTCCATTCAGGAGGGAGCTGCAATTAATGGCATCAAAAAGAAGAGAGGGAGTTGAGTCAATCAATCACTACATAGCTACAGAGATAATCAATAAAAAGGCTAAAATTTTAATGCTAGATTCTGTTGTGTAGGAATCAAAATCTATATTTTTAAAAGGGAAAAAAGAAGGAAGATAAAGTATCATCAATTTATCATACAGCATCAAAGGAACTCTGCCAGTAGTTGGAGATGTTGGGTTCACATTCTGTTGGCTCTTTGAAGACCCACTTATGGCACTTATCAGATGCAACCTTCCCCATCAACCTGCTTTTAAAAACACCGTTTTAGACCCAATCAGAGACACAGGGCAGAGAAGAGAAGATGAATTTTGCTGGTTGTACAAGCTGTTAATTCCTTCCAAGCCACATGGTATCACTCAATGTTGTTGGTTGGAGACACAGAGACAGATAGAGACAGAGAGTAAATAGGAACAACCACAACATATAAACACCTACCCAGTACCCACCCTTCTCCATAATTATATAACTGAATGGACATTTTGCTGAAGGCTTTTCTGACAGGATCCTCTCCTTCCATCTCCTCCAGACAATCTGAAACCCTTCCTCGGCAAAACCCATCTTCCCACATCAGCATCCTTGCCACAAATTTCACCCAAACAAAAACACACGTCAATTCATAAAAAAAGAATCTCTAATTTAAACAGTCCCCAGAATCACTAATGTCTCAACATCAAGCTTCACAAAGTTATATGAGCTCCATCTTTGCAAGAACAGAACTGTAAGCTCTGTTTGGATGCCAAGAAAGTAACCAAAAAAGAAATTGAGACAAGAGAAGCTTACAAGCTTCCGTTGTCGTCGCCAACCTTGCAGACATTACCTCCTCTGACTCTTCTGCAAGAAGGAGAGGGAAGAAGTTAAGGAAACAGAAACAGAGGAAATGAAAGCAGAGCATTAGGGAAAAAGGAAGAAGGGGCATACGGGCGAGGACGGATGGTCCAGAAGACAGAGTAAGTCCAGTCTGAGTTGAGACAGACGGTTCTGAGGGCCTCATGAAGGGCCATCATCCCAACAGCTTCTTTGCTCCTATCTGATGCTCCTGAGCCCACCATCTCTTTCTTTCCCCCTTCACTTTCTCTTTCTAATCTCACTATATACCCCTTTTTTTCCCCTTCACTTCACTATTACTTCCTTCTTTTGTTCTTTTCTTTTCTCTTCTTCTTTTTACTGCGTACTATCTGCCCCTTTCAGCTACTCTACGATGCTTAACCACCACAGAGAGAAGACCAATTCTTCTTCTCCCACCAAGTTGCTGCCTTTTTATTTTAAATTTTGTTTAACTTAGAGGTCTGCGAGAGGGCTAAAGAAGAAAGGTAGTTCGAGAGGTGAAAAGAGTGATTGGGAATGTAGCAAGCAAGCATGAAACGCAGGGGGGTGGGGACAGCTTTTATCCTTTTTCTCTGTCTCTTCCAGAGGGCAACACAGGTGAAAGGAACGGGGAAGGAAGAAGGTGTCGCCCTCCCTCTCTCTCTCCCAAATTCACATTTTTACCCTTTTGTCTCTTCCAAAAAATTCATCTTCAGAGAAAGTAGGTTGGCTCCTTTGGGTGGCAAGCTCAGCTCGCTCCTTTGGCCACATTGAGATTTGAAGAGCATTATCCTGGCCCTCTCTTTTGCTGCCCCCAGTTTCATATGCTGTGGGCATTACTCTTACCCCTAAAATATTTATGCGTAATATCATGCCAAAACATTTGTAAATACTAGTATCATTCATGATTTTTTTTTTTGTTAATAAAATATGTCACAAATTTTATGCTTTATATCAAACTATTTTACATAAAAATCATTTATATTTTTCACTGTAAATAAGTGAAATGAATAAAGATATTTCGGATTTTTAAAGTATAAAATAGTTTAATTTCTTGTGGGTGTGTCTAAATTATTTGTTTAGTTTCATTGTGATTAAATTGTAGTGTTATTGAAAATGGCATTGATTTTTCAAAATTGGTGTGATGCGGGAAGAAAGATGTCTAATTTTATTTACCTAACAAGAAAAAGACACTCAATTGTCAATTCTAATGTGCTTTTTGGGATGATAAGGGACTAATGACCCCAACGGGAAAGGGTTCACTTTTTTTTTTTTTTTAGAATACTTTCAATTTGCCAATATGAAAGTCTTGCTTTCTCCCGTATCATTCGAACTTGTGATATGTGTGTAAGGAAACTGTTTCTCTCAGTTAACTAATACTACCTCCCGTTCTAATTATAAGACCTAGTTGATTTTTTTTTTGGAGAAATTAAAGAAACTAAACAAATTACTTAATCATTTCATATATTATGTATTCTTAGATTATATATGAGTTTATTAGTTAAACGGATTAGTTTGAAGAAAAAAATAAAAATACTCTAAAGTAATTTAATTAGCTTCCTTAATATCTCCAAAAAAATCAACTAGGTCTTATAATTAGGATCGGAGGGAGGGAGTATGACACTTCAATGACTGACAAAATGTTTTCTTTTTTATTGGTGATAAGCATCTCCTTAGAAATATTTTAATTGGATTTCCCTGAAAATTGCTTGATGAAAAAACTCAGAAATTATGTACTGCAATAATATTCTTAAAATTATGTGCAGAAATTTGACTAGTTTCGATTTTATACAGAGGCAAAGGTTGGGGTGGGTGGGATGACGAGTCTCAGAGTTGAAGATTTTATTTTTCCATATCTACGATTTTGTTGTAAAAAATAACATAGACTTCATTCTTATTTAGTATACTTGAAACAGTAATATTTTCAAATATAAAATGACATGAATTATGTTTTAATATATTTATCGTTATTCATTATCAATAATGAATGAATATATACAAATTCTTCATTGACAACCTTAGTTTGTTATTGAGAATCATAAGAACTGTTGGGTCTTAAAACGACACTTGATATGGAAGAAATGAAGAGGCAGGGGAAGTAAAACGAAATAAATAATCTATTTTTATTAAAGAATACAGAAATAAATAATTTTTTTTTTGCTTGATTCAAGAAATTAATTAGTCATATGCATGTAAATTAAACCACTTTAAAGTCAAATTATCAAAATAAAATGCATCTTGAGAAGTATGCATGGTCGTTCCAAAAAAATATGGAGTGTAATATTCTAATAATTGATGTCTCCTTTTTTCCCTCCCTTTAATTTATTAACCCTCGCATCTGGTTATGTATTCCTATAATTACTTAAATCTTACGTATTTATTTTAATTTATTCTTTTTATAGCATATATATGGAGTGTTTACTTTATTTTTGTCAATAATGAGAGGTAGTAATTATTTTATTTTCAATTATACAAAATATTTTTATTCCATTCCTATTCATTTGGTGGGTGCTGCATGGAGACATGCTTGTATAGGACATCACGTCATGCTTAATGACATCTTATGAACAAGCTGCTAACTATCAAATAATAATTTAAGGTAATACATATAATCTACCACACGTAGCTTATATACAGCATTGACCCATCTTAAACCGGTTTAATAATTTATACTCCTCTTGTCCTTAATATTTTTTCATTAAATTAAAATGGACTTTATATTAAGAACTCGAGGGAGTATTTAGCCAACATACATATATATATATTGAAAGATTTAGAGAGAAAACTATTGAAAAAAAGCCTCTATAGACACTCATTAACATCAAATACTACTGATACATATTTAATCAGAGTTTTATAAATTTTCTCTTTAGCTTCGATTTGAAAAAGAAAAAAACAATCATGAATAGTAATACTCTAGTGTGGGCGCGATAATTTAAAAAAGAGCAACTTTGTGGACGAAAGAAATGCCACGACGACCATCTTGTTCGAAAACATTGGCTTAATATATCTTCCTTATTATTAGTTTTAATTAAAATAATGAAAAAATTCAGACAATTGACATAATGAAATTCCTCCCACCAAACACAAGCAACATTTTGGCTCTCTCTCTCTCTCTCACGCACATTACTGTGCATATGTTGTCCGTGGATTGAGTTGTCTCTTGATTAACATATATTATCTCATATATTTAATGTAAAATCTAATTTGTAATGCATTACTCACTATATCTTATATTAAAAATCAAATGTAGTATAATCATATGAGATAATAAGTCTTATACATATAGATATAGTGGGGGTATCACTTGTCTGGATGTAACATTTTTTATTTTTTTATAAGAAAATTTTAGGAGAAAGATTGGACTCACCCACAGTCCAAGGGGTAAGCCCACAGTCCAAGCTTGGAACCCACTCCACAAGGAATTTAGGATTAAGAATACACATGTATCCACCTTAATCTAGGTTACCGTTGCTTCGCAGACCCCTAGGACGCCTCCCCCAACGTCTTGGCTAACTCCAAGATTGAATCCCTTCCCTTTTGGTTAGAGTGTCCAACCCCTTTGTCAGTTCAACCCAAGGACGATGTGTAACAAATTGAGTGTTTATTTGAAGCTGCATATAATAAACATTTTGACGTAAATTAAGATAAAACTCGACTCAAATACCGACTTTATACATCGTAATAATGAATGAGAAGCTACATTTAAAAATTCTAATCGTGGTTCAAAACAAGTTTTAAGGATGTCTTCTTCAAGCTAAGGCTTTAAGCCTTGTCTCCTTAGGACGCGGCTTCAGTCCATTTCTGTTAGCATCCACGACCCATCACTTCTTCAAAATAGTGTCGTTTTGGTGCAAAAGTGACCCTGATGCTCTTTTTTTTTTACACATATTTTAGGGCACTGTAGATACTAAAAAAATACTTTAGGATACTGAACGGTACTGAAAAAATAATTCATGATCTTGAAAAATTATTTTAGGACATTGAAAAAGTATTTCAAGGTACTGACTGGTACTAAAAAAATACTTCAGGATACTGGCTGGTACCAAAAAAATACTTCATGATTAATTTTTCAAGATCATGAAACATTTTTTTGGTACCAGCCAGTATCCTGAAGTATCTTTTTAGTACCAGTTAGTACCCTAAAATATTTTTTCAACATCCTAAAATAATTTTTCAAGATGATGAAGTATTTTTTTGGTATCATGATATCATCCAGTATCCTAAAGTATCTTCTTAGTATCAGTCAGTATCCTGAAATATTTTTTCAACGTCCTAAAATAATTTTTTAATATCATAAAGTACCGTTAGTATATTTTTAGTATATACAGTGCCACGAAATATGTGTATAAAAAAAAGAAAAAAAAAGAGCAGCAGTGTCACTTTTACACCAAAACGGCGCTGTGTTGAAGAAGTGATGGACAGAGGATGCTAACAGAAATGGACTGCCGCGTCCGTCTCCTTATCTGGTTTGTTTGTCAAGAATGCGATGTGTTTGTGTGGGTTTGTGAAATCCAAACGCGGCTTTAATGAGAGGCTGTAATAAGAAAGCTGCAGGGATAAGCAGGGCAAAATTGAAAATATGGGGGGGGGGGTGGCAGAGAGAATCTTCAGCAGTTAAAAGTTAGAGTTCTGAGGCTTAGATTTGGATTAATATAATAGCCATTACTTATATATTCAAACACTTCATCATTTCATTATTATAGTATCCTCGTGTCAGTACCATCTTAACTTTAAGTGACTTGCTAATTTAATTTTAGTATTTTCTCTGTTACTGTTGGAACTGCAAAAGGCCCTTGTCCCCCCCTCCCTTTCTTCATTCCCAAACCCAACCTTCCCTACTAAGGCATCCCCAAATTCCTATTTTGCCCCTCTCCTTCCTAACTATTCTCTCCTCACTCGTGCCATCCTTTTATTTTCTTCCAGCAGACTTGTGTCATCCTATACATATATAAAGAGGAGGTTATGTATTCAAAAATATTCTTTTTTATCTTTTTTTCTCATTCATTTATATTCAATTTTTAAGCACTATTCACCCCCCCTATATCTTACAATTTTAAATATAAGATTCATGTGAAAATTTTGATTATTTAATCCCAAATATAAAATATTACTACCTCCCTTCCATAACGTATGAAGAAATTGAACTATAAATTGAATCATATATTAATTAAAAATGGAGTATTATCTTTTGTCTCCCGTGTTATGATCTGTATATATTAAGTTTTATTCATTTAATGATCTGAGTTATGGTAGTCAAAAACGCGTTTTAAAACGTAAAAACGGCGTTTTTACGTTTTATTTTGAATAAAACGCGTTTCGTTTGAGCAAAAAACGTAAACTGGGTAAAAACGGTAAAAACGTTGATTTACAACGTAAAAACGAAAAAACGTCGCGTTAAAACGTAAAAACGTAAAGGATGAAGACTTTTTTATTTCATTAATTTTTTTTCCCTGGCTAACGGGAGGCGAAGATTTTGAACGAAGAATAATGTTAGCTTGAGGATTAATAAAATGAGATTTTTTTTAATGGTATTTGATGACAATGTTGAATATTTTGATTGATATTGCATTGATTAGTATATATATGAACGATCTGGAGGCGCCTCCCCAATTCTCATCTCTAATTTGTGGCTGCTTCTTTTCTTTATATTAGGTCTTCTTCCAATTCAATTTGTGGGCCCCTTCCATTCAATTGAAACAATCATCTAAATGTGATTTTTAGTGCGTAGTTGTGTTGTCACTAATAAAAAGCAATATTATATAATAATAATAATAATTTATTTATTTCCTAAACTCAAACTCTTATTTTAAATTGCATCCAGATTGATTTCTCTTAATATCCCAATAAAATCTCTTTAAATTAGTAATAATATTTTCTCAAATATATCAAAATATATCTCAAATCTATTAAAAATAAGTCAACGTAAAATCACGTAAATATAAGTGCAAAGAGAAATATAATTTATATATATATATATATATATATATATATATATATATATATATATATGCAGGTAAAATCTACGTTTTATATTACGATTTTACGTTTTACGATTTTTCATCCTCCTTCCGTTTTCAGATAAAATATAAGTTTTCACTACCATGATCTAAGTAGTAAAAATTACTAATTAAATAACCAACTTATATTTTTGGACTCCACGAATTGCTCCTTTCAATTCTATATGTTAGCCCCCCAAAGTTGCTGGCAGCTTGATAAGAATGACTGCATACATGCGACTATGTTTTTTCTTTTAACAATATCTAAGTTCCTTCGTATAGTAAATATTTATACACTTAAAGAGGTATTGAAGGGCAAGACGGTAATTTAACAAGAAGACTGGTCAAAACCCAAAAGCAAAGAAAGGTGAGGGTGGCCTCATCTCATCTAGCGTCGGAGTTCAGATGCCACCTCAGCTACTCCTTCCCAGTTGCAGCTATGCCTATTAATAAATAATTAATTAATTAATATAAATATGTACCCCTCTGTGTGCTGCATCTAACTAATTTATTTAAATTAACAAAACGGAATATTAAGATTAAGCTGTCACGTGCACACGTGCCTTGCCAGTGAGTCGGTGCCTCGTTTCTCTTAAAGTAACATTTTTAGCGCACGATTTGCGGGACGTTGCGTCCCTCCAACCTCTCATCTACAACCTCACGCGCTATTACTTCACTCGCCGTAATCTACGTTTCTATGCCCCGGTGCCGCTTCCCGTACGCCGTTTGATTAGAGCGTGGTGTATATGTGCGAGAGAAAGAGCGTGTAATGAGGTGGCAAACGCACGCATCAGTCTACATCGTTCGGCCTCTCTCTCCTCCGCATTGACCGGCCCAGGCCTTGCTCTCGCTCCCCCACGACCATATCTTTTGTGGACCCCACTCCTAAATCCCTTTACGAAATAAATCCTCATAATTAATTTTCCCCTGCTTATAATTTATTAAACATAAGTATCTACTATCAAGTTGCGCATTTCCAAAAGAATTAAAAAATATTTTAATTTTAAATAAGTTGGATCTAATTGTACCTGATTCTTTATATTTCAGCAAATCTAGAAATAAATGTATGCTTATCACATTTATTTATAACAAGGTTTTTAAATTTTTATATTATTGATTAACATTTTTGAATATAATGTAATTTATAAAAATATTTTGAAAATTTGACTTCAAAAAAAATAATATTTATAATCATTTCTTTATTTTTCTGGTTTGGAAGATGATGACGCTGCTGTTATCCCATTTTTTCCCCTTTGTTGGTTGGAAGTCATTTCCGAGTGTTGCTTGTGGAGAATTAAATATTTATTTTGAATAATATAGTGATAATGATAATGATTTAGGGAGAATATGGGGTGGCAAAGGAGGAAGAAGCCAAAGTTGAAAATAACATACGCCCCAACTAAATCTCGTTGGATTCTCATGTTTATCTCTTCTTTACTTCAGCTCCCACATGAGACAAACAAACACACAAAAAAGAGCAATATATATAGGCGCAAATCCCTCCCTTTAAGTTGCCAAAGGATCGATAAAATATAAATAGGTCTCATTAAATATTTTGATGTCAAAAAATTGTTAAAACTCATAAATAGAGTTGTTAATCATCTATTAAAGAAATTGTCAATAAGACCTTTTCAACACTAGAGTTTTTTTTTGCGAGATTTTTTGATTCCTTATCACCTTATTAAAGGTATTTTCTCTATGTATAGAGTGTGTATGTACACATGTGCAAAAGTGAATTTTAGCAACCTCTCGGTTTATTCAAACTATTACCTCTGATCTGCTCTTGTATTATTGAAATGATGAGCACTTTTTGTTTTAATTGATTAATCATTCAGCTCTATGTTATAAAAAATATACAAACAACAAGAAGAAGAACTACTTATACCAACCTCACAGTTTAGTTGAAATGAGTGATTCAAGAATTCAATGAGTCAAAATAATATATAGGGGTGGGAATCCAATCAGACGGCTTGTAATCTGACATGTTTAAGTTTAACCTGTTTATTAAAAAGGTTAAATCAATGTCTATTTAAAGGCCTAAATGTGTAAATAGGTCAGATCTAGCTTGTTTCACATTAAATAAATATAATTATTTTATATCATATAAATAACACAATATTTCTAAAAAAAAATCATATTTGAATTTTAAAGTGCACAAAGTCTACTTATGACCTTCAAGGTTTACAATATGAGACATTTTAAAATGCTTAGATTGTAAATAGGCATTTAAAAAGGTTTCAGGCTCAATAAGGCTTAAGCTTAAGCCTAAAAAAAGTCTGCATTCAAGTTCAAACCTTTTGTCTCCATTACAGACTCAAGTATGTTTAGTCAAAATCTAGCCTGATTTGGCATATTTCCATAGGTAATAATATTTACAGTAAATGCTTTTATTTTATCTTGAGTCAAATGATGTTTGCATGAAGTTAAACACACCTCAACTAACTCGCCACTCATGTCTTGTCAGACGTGTGTGTATTACTATTATAGCATCCAAAGTCCAAACACTATCAGGTTTGACTTACATGGCAACTAGGTAGCTAGGTTTAAGTAAAGCAAAACCCAAAAGCGACTTCAAAATCTCCCGTGAATTGAAGTCAAAAGTTGCTGTTCTTCAACACATACATAGAATCCAACCCCAAAAAGGAGCTTCTCATTACTTGTTCATTATACTCGCTTGGTCTTGCTCACGTACTGCTACTAATTATTCCAAGTTTGAATTAGATCGCCGCTTAAAAAAAAAAAACAAAAAACATATAGATGATATATGCAGTCGTTTTGTTCATGAATATATCACCAATAATAATTTATAATATCACACGCATGCACCATCTATCAATGCTTACGTACCCGTCTTTCAATATTTATAGGCAGCACAACCCGATCTTTCGGTTGATTCATAATTATGAGTTCTGGAATTCAGAAATCAGTAACCTTTTTTTTAAAAAAACGTCGTCATTAAACTTTAAGCATGTCTCTTGTGGGACTTTTATAAAAAAGATTAAATCAATTCAAATTTTAGGCTCTTATAAAAGGATTGAAGGGAATATCCATTATGTCTAAGTTTTCTAACCACACATGATCATATGTTGTATTTTTTCCATGTTGGTTTGTAATTAAATGATAAAATTTCAAAAATTGGACACATAACACATGTCATTGAAGAAATTATAAATATAAGAAACTTACACTTAGGTATTCAGAGAAACATATTTCTCCTCTCCCATTTTCTCCCCCATCCAAGCAAGAGAAACATATAGATCTCCTCGCATTTTAGTCTTTAGTTCACTTTCTCCTCCCATTTTCTCTCAATCCAAGCAAGGGGAAAGTTTTAGATTGATATTGCCGGGGATAACTTGAAGAATATTAATTAAATATCAAATGACTTGAGTGAGCAAGTAAAGGCGAAAATGACAATAATTAAATAACGTGATCAGTGATTGAGAAATGATCATAGATATCGAATAATCTTATTATTTTTCATATTAGTTGTAGGGACAAACTGTTTTAATAAGAATTAAATTATTTTAACGTCTCTATTGATGGTATTCTTTTTTTTCCTTAGCTTGTTAAGGTAGAGCTTCTTTTCTTCGATTGTTCAGCCCATCCATCACATTCACGTTCCCATCTATTTCTCCATAATAAAATAAGCTAGTGTTTTATGTTGGGATGGGTAGCTACAAACCCTAAACTGGATACCTGACGAAATATAAAAAAAAGTACCACATCGAAAATTAAATGATTAAATTGTTGGAATGAAATATCACATGCTACATCATGCAAGTATACACAAATAAAATATGTTTAAAAATAGGATTTCACAAGTCAAAAAGTTTTTTTGCCATCGTCAAAAAATGTATATATTATACGAAAATTGTATTTTTCGGGGTTGAATTTATACAAACTTCTTACTACATAAAAATTAAACAATGTTTTTAAATATGTTTAAAAGCATAAATATATAATTTAAAAATTTGATAGATGATCAAATGTCGTAAGGAAAAATAAAAAATGAAACGTGAAAAACTGAGTAAAGGGCCGTGTTTTTTATGGAATTTTTGTCATCAATAAAGGCTAAAGTTATACAACTAGAAAATAAATGGACCTGACTTCTTTTCTCTACCCTTCCCATTCTTTTCCTTCCTTTTTTTTTTTTTCTGCTATTGGATTAAGATCTCAACGGTTCAGATTTATTATAAGATAAAAATATTATTATTATGGGAAAGGATGGAAAAAGATGGTAAATCTAGACCATTAAAATCTTATCCAACAGAAAAAAAGGGAAAAAAAAAATAGAAGAGAGTAAAGAAGAGAAGTTAGATTCAAAATAATAATGGAGTTGTTTGAAACTAAAGCAAAGAAAATAGGCTATAAAGTGTAGGTGTAGGGGCATTCAAGGATTCATATTGGGCATGCATATGAAAAATCGAGTACACGGCCGGGTTGGGTGTCCGTTGAATTTAATGGTTGGAAACTTGAAAGAATATTCCTCCAGATTTTTTTTTTTTTTTTAAAAACTTGATAGAATAATTAATTAAGGTAGGTTTTGTCAGCTTGATGACTTAGCCATAGATCCCCTCAATGTCAAATATTATAGCCTCGCCTTTTTCCAAAATAGACTTTAAGACGGCCTGTGGGCTAACCTATCACTAAAAAAATATCATAACAAGGTTTATTTTAGTTAACAGACCCAGATTTATCAAGAGGTCTATCAAGCTTGTCTAGAGGGAGTAGTTATGAGATAGTTATGTGAAAAAAAATGTAACTGCATTAAAAAAGATCTTAACAGACCTCCTCAATAGTCCTAATTTTCACTGATATTCAGTGTTTGATCTTAATAGACCTCAAGTCAAGCCATCATTACGTCGAAAACAAGGTTTATAATAGGCTATAGGCCATATTCAAACCACCTTATTGCAAAACAAATTTATCCTAGTTTAGCCTGTTTTCACCTCTACATGCCTCGTCTCAAACTAACATGAATAATTTATATGTTTAAGGGAGATAATGGATCCATCGAGGCCTATAAATATTTAATTATCTACAATTCATTTCATAATCATCAAATTAATCCATGCATTTTGAAAATGAATTAATTTTTAATTCGTTGTCAAATGAGAAAACATGCTTGATAGGTGGGCCTTACCAGATCGTCCATATCCTAAACACGGATATTAAATGGTTCGATTAACTTGATCACATACACATGTCAAACATGCAGGTTATGTGGAATTATAATGGGCTACATATTTTGTACCGTCCATTAATATATACTTGCTAGCTATGAAGTCTAGAACACACCATATACATAAGTGCATCATTATTTTAAAAATGTTGAATTTAGCTAAGGATCGTTCAGCGTGCGACATGATGGAGAACCTATATATATACAAAATGGATAAAATATAAACATTAGTCAAACTAAATGTCTCGCCATGCCTTACATGTGTGCGTGTGAGTTGGCTCCGTTTCGCTACGGTCGGGCTCACATTGAGTGTGTGTATATATATATATATGATGTTACTAATATATCTTGAGAGTAAGTGGTAAGAGACTTGCTCTCCCACCACTATGTCCTCGGTTCGAGTTGGGAGCTCTTCCCCAACGATCGAGGGCCCAAAGAAGAGCGAAATCCAGATTAATCGGTTCTGGTGAACCGGGTGGGATACAGATGTTGAATTTTGCGGCATAACTTGATATAGGCTCTTAATTAGCTCACTACCCAACTAGTATTATATAGGGGTTACGATTCAATTGGATCCAGCTGAATTTTTATTCACTTTTAATATTAATATTAATATCAATTTAAATCATCAACATGTGTAATCTAAATCCTTATTCGCTTTTTTTTTTTTTTGGTTGAAAAATCGGGGCAAATCCTTGTTCATCATGTACTTGTCGTGTACGTATGACAAATGCAATTTTTTTTCTTTTAATTAAATTTTTCTCAAACATTAATTGAAGTTTTTTTTAGTGGATGTTGATCTAGTTTAAAAAAGTAAAATCTAAAATATATATTGTAATTTTTTACACCTATCAAATATGTAGTACTTATAGCATAGCAACAGCAGCAGTAACTAAGGAACCACTATTATAATAATATCTACTTACAGGTGTGTATATCGTACGTGCACCGACTTCATATTTAGTTAATACTTAATGCCGATATAGCTTGGTTAATTAATGGACATAGCTTCTCTTTTTGACACACCAGCCAAAAGTTTATGGTTGTTGCCGCTCACTTGTTAAAATTTGTTGGCTGTTTCTTTTTAAGCAGTAATTTGATTATCTCACGGGTATTAATTCATCTCAGTTATTTTCAAGAAATCGTGTCATCTTTCTCTGTAAAAATTCAAAAATTATAATTTGTGACTCATTTTTTAATGTACTATTTTTGGCAAAATTTCATTACTTTATTCTCGTACACTATAAAAAAAAACACGATTACCCATAGAATTACCGACGGAAAAAATTCTGTTGGAAATTACCCACAAAATTCCGTAGGTAAAAATTACCGACGGAATTACCCACGAAAATTTTTCCGTCTGTAATTCTATGGGTCATCCGCATTTTTTTGTAGTGATATATGCCTGTCTCCCTCCTTGTGAAGTAACATTACATCACTACTACAAAATATGATTTTTAGACCGTCAAATTTGAACTTGATATAGAAGATTATGTCTAAAAAGTATGACCCGTGACATTTTCGTAAATATAAAGAACTTTTTAGATCTGTTCCTTTAATATGAGGTCTAAATGATATTATTTAAACCGGTTTCTCAAACAACCGGTCTAAAAAGTTAAAAAAAAAATGTTGATTACTTTTAAGACCGTTTATTAATAATAATTGATCTAAAAGATACAGAAAAAAACAAAAAAATATATTACTTTTAAAACCAGTTGTTAAGAATAATCGGTCTAAAAGGTAAACTTTTAAGATTGGTTATTGAGCATAACCGATCTAAAAGCTTTTCGACTTGCAACATTGTAAATTTTGCCTCACAATTGCTCTCTTCAACCTCATCTTAAGGATCTCGCTCACAGATTTTCTGACACCGCCAAAATTTGTGGCATTGCTCTTGCTTCCTCTACTCTCATTATCTCTGTAATTTGTGGTGTTTGATCTTCTTCTTATTGGCTCTACAATTTCTATTTCGTTTTGGAAAATTAGGTAGGCATAGTTGAGGAAGCCTCCTAATAGTTTTGTCAAATAGATAGTGGGCTTGTTTATGCTCTTACCTACATACTAATGGCGTTGTAAAAATTATCGTTGTTGCTAGATTTATTGACTAAATCTAATTTCTAGCAAATTTTTGTTTGTTTGTTTTAGTTCTAGCTTCTCCAAGTACGCAATTTTTGCTTCGTCTTCTTCAATTTGTTTCATTTTTGCTTATTTTGTCACTTTATCTACTCCATCTTCAACATTGCTTTAGATTTCCAGACTTGTCTTTTTTGCATCTGACAGATTGAAGCAACCACCCAAGATATGAGCTTTGAGGAGAAAGACGACATCGAGTTTTCAAGAGTCACCCCATTGACACCCAAACTCAAGTTGCTTCTAAAGATTTGCCTTAATCTCAAGTTTTCCAAATTTATCCTCAATAGCTTATAGTTGGGTCTTGTTTTACTTTCCATTTTACAAGATCCACAGGTCCAGTTGAGGATTTCTAGCTACTCTCTTGTTGATTCTTCACTAGTTGAGAGAAGCGACGATCTATAAGTCAAATATCAAAGAATCAAGATTGTCGATCGTTTTGCGCTATTCGGTCACCAATGATTTACAAAGTTAGGATCGAGATTTCCGATCTTTAGAGCTCGATCAACTATCTGCAGCTAGGAGCACATTGATTTGGCCATTGACGATCTGCAAGCCAAGATTTCAAATCTCTAAACAACAATCAATGATCTACAACCAAGATCGAGATTTCTGATCTTTAAAGCTTGACTAACAATATGCAACTAGGAGTACGTGGATCTGCAACAAGTATTTACGCCGCCATCGTGGTGTAGCTCATTGAGGCGAGCATATGCCTTTCGTCTTTTTTTTTTTTTTTTTTTTGGGATAGAAATGGACTTTTAAAACCAATTATGTTTAAAACCAGTCTAAAATGTCTGACTTTTTAGATATTATATTTAAATACCCGTCTACAAAATATTTAAGAGTTTGGTTTTAAATGTAGCAGATTTTTAAGACCGGCTGTATCGAGATTGGATCTAAAACCGGTCTAAAATACGATCTGTACTTGATATAAAAAACAATTTTTGTAGTAATGCATGTACTCGAGCTTATACAAATCACCTTGTCTTCTTTTTTAGAACTTGCATTGCGCGAAATTTTTCTAATTATAAAATGCTAAACGCACTTTATCTTACATAAATGATGAAAAATATAATACAATTTGAATAGAAATTGATAATAGTGTGTGTATTTTTTTTTTTTTTGGTTCTGACTCATCCGGGTTTCGCTCCGCGTTGGGCCCACTGTCGCGGGGGAAGAGCTCCCAACACCTTTTTTTTTTCCCATTCCCACGCTTCAAATTGAGGATATGGTGGTGAGAGAACAAGTCCATTATCATTTACTCTCAAGGTATATTGGTAATAGTGTGTGTGTTTTGTTTGAACTAGAATGACGATTTATTAGTGAATTGAAAGACCGCTCTCCTTCTAATCATATGAACGGTTCATGACCATTTTTTTCTTCTTCCAAAAACAACAATAACTATTATTTTAAAAGATTTTTTTATTTTACAGAGTTTAAGCTGAGTCAGACAGTCAAATTTCCTACAATTAATTGATGCAGTTTAATTTATGTTATGATCTGTTTTGGTCATAAAACAAGAACATGAATAACAAAAAAAAAGACATATAATTATTTCTATTTTGTATCCTGGCTTTAAAAATTATAATAAAAAGTAACATGTCCTATGGTAATTTTTTATTAAAAATTATATGCCCCTAGTCCTCGTTATTTATGTCTTTTGTAACGTGCAAAATAATTTATGACCTTTTTTATTGGGCCAGAGGTCAAGACAACAAAGGAAAAATCCTGCCACATCAGTAGGCCCGAGAAGTATGGGCCATTTTGAGGCCTTTTTCCTTTTTTGCTGAATAAACCCAAGGAGAGAGTTTTTAGAGCCCAGTGAAAAGAAGGGTTCAATTTGCTTAAAAATTGACATTGACATCTCATATTACACCATATCGAGATCATCTTGTCACACTCTTAATTCTATATATTCACCTAATCAAAAATTAGTCATACCCACACACTTTGCTTTTGTAAGCTGACACGTCAACCAATGTTTACGATCATTGCTTTTTTTCCTGCCTTGCCCCCATAATAAATTTGTTCGTACCCTAATAGCCAAATTCATTTTTTTTAATCTTAAACAAACATGTATTAGTTCTTGAAAATCTCAATTTTCATTTTTTTGGTGATCCTAGTCACATTAATTTTTGGACAGATTGACTTGAATTTAAGGGTCAGTTTGTTTAATATTAAAAAAAAAATAACTAAAATATTTTTTCTCTTTAATTTTAAGAATTTTGGCTCTAAATTTTGTCATGCTTATGTTGGAAATGGCTATCTTAAGGCAATTTTTTCCTCATGTACAAAGTCACATTTTCCAAATTACTCATTTTTTTTTTTTGAAGTGTGGCATGTTAAGTTAAAAATATTTGAATATAGGATAATCAATATTAAATTTACAATAATACTAATACAAATTTATGTGTTTTTAAAAATTAGAAATGGAATATGTATATATATGCGCGCGTAAATCAAGGCCCCCTAGTCCCTGGACAATGCACATGATGATGTTCGCGCATCATATTTTTCAAACAAATTATTAAAATTTTAAATACTATTCACATTCAAAGCACCACCAAAAAAAATATTTCCCGATTTATGCATCAATGATGCGAGGCAGTTTAATAATTACAACACCACAACATTCTTAAAAAAACATCAAAAGTCAAACACAAAGAACAAATACTCGCCCCAGCAAATTGTAGAGAGTTTATTACATGCTCAAATTGGAAGGTTTCATATTTGACTTTTGATGAGTTACTGCTCCAATTTATCTGTAATTTTCGAATCAAAGAATGAAACACTACATTTTCTTTAAAAAATGAAGAAAATGCCAGGAAATCATGACTTCAAGTTTCAACTTTCAAGTGATTTGCGAACTGTAGCATCTAATCATTGCTCTAATGGCGTCTTGGACTTCTTCAACTGGGTCAATGACCCGGCCCGAAAATTTCATTGTAATCCCAACCCCCTTGGTAGCATTTTTAGAATTTAGAAATTTGGAAGTTTTGAGAAGTAAAAATAATAGAAAAACGAAGCACGGAGGAACAGACAGAGACTCCATTCGAACAAACAAGCACAGTCGCTTCGATCCATTGAAGCTCTCAGAGCCTCTCTGCTGAAGGAGGATACGTACTAGGACAAGTGGGGACATACATACCCTCTGAGAAAGCCATGGATTTGACAGAGAGATCGACGGCTTAAACCCGCGAAAGCTAAGCTCCCTACTTTCTCCCAATCTCATTTATGGGTGAGTTTGAATCTCGATTGGCTATCTCAACCCATAAGACATTCCAATGCTCTAAAGATTTGGGGACTGTCAGAAACTCACGAGCCCGAACTCGAATTCTATATGGGGTGGTGTTGTTTCGCTTTTCTCTGGTTTTCGCCAGTGGAAATTTTAGTGTTATCGCGCATTCAATTACCGCTGGGTGGTCAGTTCAGCATCCCACTTCCACCGGACAAATACCCGAAGTGCATCCAAGTTCATATTCTTGCTTTTTAGTTGAAGAGCTTCATTGCATTGTGTTTTCGCTTGTTTTTTTTTTCTTAAAATGAATTTCGGTTCTTTTTTACCCCTTCCCAGAACCTTGGTCGCGGAAGAATTGGAGTTTGATGGTTTTCTTGTGTGCACTTATTTGAACATTATAGTGATTGATCGATTTACTTCTTACACTTGCTATTAATAAACTTGGTGTTCGAAGTCAATGGTTGGTTGTATGAATTTCCACATAAGGTCATTGTGTGAACATTTAGCTTGATTTGGGTGGTGTATTACGAGGAATGTGGGGACATGCGGATGCTTGTATTCAATATATGCGTCAGTGTTTCAGGTGTACGAGTCTTTTGAAAGTTGCTCCTCATAATGGCGGACGCAGCAGGGTTGGCCGAGGCAGCAGGATCAAGATTCACTTCACTAGAGCTAATTGGACAGGGATCATTTGGGGACGTTTATAAAGGGTGGGTATCAATAATTTTGAACTAGTACCGTGTCACTTGAAAATTAAACTTGAGACCATTTTACATTGAGTTCAAAAGAGTGCCTCTCAATGCGCCTTACTTGACCAGTGAGTTTTGCGAGTAGTTCTCTGAATTTTCCATCTTGCTGTTTCTGCACGTGCAACATTGAGGATTGTTAGGAAACAAAGGATAATATTATTTATAATAATAATACCTTTAAACTTAATTTGAAATGCTCATTTGGTGCCACAAGTATAACATTGGTTAACCAGTGATTGCTGTGCTTTCTTATTTCCAGCTTTGACAAGGAGCTCAACAAAGAAGTTGCAATCAAAGTGATTGATTTGGAAGAATCGTAAGATAATACTTTATACTCCTTGTTGTACAGACTTGTTTTGCCAATTCCTTTCTTGGTTAGAATGTTCCACCACCAGTTTTCTGCAAGATTGGGATACTGGGACATTAACTTGGTGTCTCAGACTAATGTGTCCTACACTGCGTGGTATAAGGGAGAATAATTTAATTTGTCCTGTATTTTCTTGATATGCTCCTTTTACATGAAAGGTGATATCCACATTTTTTTCCCCATAAAAAGAAGAGTTTGATTTGTGCTAGCATGTGGCTCTCATGGTCAACAAGGGGAAATTGAAGGATTAAGAACTACTATGTATTGATACTAGTTCTGAATTCGAAGGGAGTGATTGGACTGATATATGTTCATAATTTTAGCAGCTTCTTCTTGTACTCAGTGTAGAACTTACAGCATATGTATAGAAATAGAACTATGGTAACTTTTAGGGTCTGATGTTGCTCAAGAGAAAAGCATCTAATGCCTACAGGCTACAATTATTCTCAATAGGCAAGAATTAGTGCCTAAATTCCTGTTTGGTAATTGGCATCCCTGTACGAGGTGATACAGTGCAGCAGCAAAGTTTCAGATCCTTCCATATCCCTTGAGTTTGCTGTTCTTTATTACAAGGCTGAACTTCTTTTAACTGAGAAGTTTTATAATAATATGTTTTAGATGCATTGCACATCCTTAGAAAGTTTTACTGTGCATGGTGAACCGTGGGGGCATTTTGAAGTTGGAGGATTTTCCTGTGTTGGATGTTGTAGTTCTTATATAATCTTTTTTCCCCATTTCATGTTTTGCCATGTTGCACATTTCATTCTTCATCTTTGATAAAAGTTTTCTATTCACTCTTTCATAGTGAGCTATTTTATAACAAACCCTTTTATTTTCTTATGCAGAGAGGATGAGATTGAAGATATTCAAAAGGTATAGTATAAATTAACTTGTACATGTCTTTCACTATACCTAAATGCTAAATGATTAATTATTTCATCAATGTAATCTTTGGCAGGAAATTTCTGTTCTGCAACAATGTCGATCTTTATATATTACTGAGTATTATGGTTCCTATCTCAATCAAACTAAACTTTGGATAATAATGGAATACATGGCTGGCGGCTCTGTTGCTGACCTAGTAGGTTACTTCTGTTGACTTGATTCTCTATGTTCGCTGCATGAAATTTGTTAGTATTCCTCCTTTAATGTTTACTTGAAGTACACCCTACTTGTTGATTACTGGTATGTCATCATATTTGGTTCAAATCCCCCTGGGAGCAAGTAAGGGGGACACCCTTTGTGGAGCCTTTGATGGACCAAAGGAAAAGTATTGAGAGAACTGTGTGTTGTTTCACAATCAATGGAGAACAGATAAAGATTTTATGTTTGTTGTCAGTATGCTTCATTTACCTATGATTGATATTGTTCTAGCGTGACCTATCTCACTGTCAATGACCAGATGGCTTTTTAGATTTCTGTTGGTAATTTTAGTTGCTCTGGCGATATTTCATCTTATATACTTAAAATATTGGTTATTTTTGTCTTATTTGTATTTGTTATATGTTGTTTTTTGTGAAGGATTTTTTCTTCCCCATTTTTTCGTTCTCCTCTTCATTTTGTTATCTAGAAATACTTAGCCTGCTCAATTTTCATTTTCTCCTTTATTTATCATTTGTGTATTTTTAGGGGTAATTTTACATATTGAATTATGATATGATGCGTGTTTTTCTGTGGAACTAATTTTCCCCTCCAATTGTAGCTCCAATCAGGTCCTCCACTTGATGAAATGTCAATTGCTAGCATTCTACGGGACTTGTTGCATGCAATTGATTACCTACACAGTGAAAGAAAAATCCATAGAGATATTAAAGGTATCATCCTACTCTTCTTGCTATGCAATAGTGTAGTCATGGACTTTACTCCTTTTGTTTGCCTTATCTTTATTATTGACAACTTTTACCTATCAATTTTGCAGCTGCAAACATTTTATTGACTGAGAATGGTGATGTGAAGGTAGATGTCTTGTTCTAGGAGAACTTAAGTATCCAGTTTAATTATAATTTTTTTTTTTTTGGTGATAATTATAATTCTTTTGATAGACAATGATTGTTGAAAAATGACACAGTTGAATATTTCGTATGCACTTGAGTATTCTGTGATTTTTGTGATTCACAGGTTGCAGATTTTGGAGTTTCTGCTCAGTTAACAAGGACTATATCAAGAAGAAAGGTAAACACATTTCATTAAGACTAAATGAAAATGGTTTATTGACATAATTGCCTCTTTTCCTTTACATTCAGATTAAATCTGACATCCACTCTTTTTCGAACTTGTTATACCACTCTTAACCTCTTTTCTAGAACCCTTTTTCTTGCCCCCTTTCAATTAGATAATGAAATTGGTTGTAGATTGTACAATTGAAGGAAAAGGGCTAAAGCAATGTGAGGTGGATTCATGTGATATGGGGCGTAGTGAATTTCCATTTCCAATTGCTAGTTTTGATCTCTCTACTTTTGTGCTATTACTTTATATAATGGTGTTCGTAATCTAACAATATGTATAGGATTTGTTTATTTTTATTGTTCATCTTTTACTGTATGTGCTAATCTCTTTGAAAACAACAGACATTTGTAGGAACCCCATTCTGGATGGCACCCGAGGTCATTCAAAATTCAGAAGGATATAATGAGAAGGTTATCTTATAGTTATTTTATTAGTCTTTTGTAAATTCTTTTTAAGCCCTTATTTTGATTGTCTCTTCTTTCTACTCTAAATTTAACTCGTCTACCATTCTTCTAAGGCCTAAAAAATCATCACCAGCTATTCTGTTTGCGCAGGCAGATATCTGGTCTTTAGGGATCACTGCAATTGAGATGGCGAAGGGGGAGCCTCCGCTTGCTGATCTTCACCCAATGAGAGTGCTTTTTATCATACCTCGAGAGAATCCACCCCAGGTTATTATTTTTACCCGACTCATTGATCTTTCATGTTTCTAAGTTTTAACTATTTTTTGTTAATAAAGTTTTCCAGATAATGTAGCTTTTCCCAGTTTGAGAGTTGATTGTTGATATTCCTATGTGCAGCTGGATGAGCATTTTTCTCGTCCCATGAAAGAATTTGTGTCTCTGTGTCTAAAGAAGGTTCCTGCTGAGGCAAGTATCTGTGGCATTGACACAGCTACTATGGTTTCATTTTCTTTCTCTTGGCTGCATTTTTATAGTTTTACGTAGTGTTAATGAGCAAGTTTTGTTTCTGGCTTTAATTTTAATGCGAAAGGCTAATAGAATACTGTTCTAAGATGACTTTTTGCTTCAGTTTATGAATCCTGTGAGAAGCTAGAAGATAGAAGACAATCTTCATGTTATCAAAGTTCACAATAAATATGCTTGTTTGTGATATCTCACATTTTTTCTTTCTTTTTTTGGTTGAATTTTATATTTTTAATATTCGTGGGACAGAGAAGGAAATAATCTTTAGTAATATGTCAAGTGCGCCTCCTAACTTTAAAATAATGGGGATAATTTTATTGGCCTGATTGAATTTGTCCTGGGAAATCAGTAGCCGACAAGTTGGTGCTATTAATTTTAATGGGGGGGAACTGGTGAAGCTAGCCTCTTTGTCACCTTTGTTGTAATTTCTCCCTTTCTAACTTCTTCAATTTCAGAGGCCGAGTGCTAAGGAACTTCTCAGACATCGTTTTATTCGGAATGCAAGGAAAAGCCCCAAGCTTTTGGAGAGAATAAGGTGCAAATTATTGCTAATAATTTTGGTGCATTTCATTTATGTAATTGACGGATTTTATCCATTTTACTTGGGCTTTAAGTTTTTCCCCCTTTGATGTCTTTTCTATTTCTTTTTTGTGCAATTTAGAACTCAAAACTGAAGATATGTTTGAAATAGTCGATGATCCTTTGTTTTTCCATGTGCATTTTTGTAGCATGTTTTCCATGAATAGAAAATCAAAAAATCATTTCCTAGCTTGTGGTTAACTTCCTGCTTTTCATGATAGGGAGCGTCCAAAATACCAAATAAAGGAAGATCAATCAAAACCTAGAAATGGCCCACAAGAGACAGGGGAGGGATCTGATACTATGAAGGTGGTAAGAGATATAAGAGGCGAAGAAGCTCAAAGGCCAAGGTAGGTTTTACCATTGCTTTACTCTCTTCTTGCAAGCATTGAATTTCTGATAGTGTTTTTCTTATTTGCAGTGGTCAGGGTAAAAGCGTGAAAAATACTGGATGGGACTTCAGCATTGGTGGATCACAGGGTACTGGAACAATCCGCAGTTCACGTCCACCTCATAGTCCCACAACTGCTGTTAATCAAAGAAAAACTTCAGAGAGTGGCCATCAAGCAGCATCTGCCTACAGAAGTAGACTTACTGAATCGTCAGAAACTACCTCTGGAAAAGATGTTAGGGCTCCTTATCATGATGAGCGCAAGGGCAATCACCTGGATGATGTAATTGACTCTTTTACGATGTAGCTTATTTATCTTTGCTGTAGTGTTCTTATAAACTGAAAAATATATCAGGTATACATATGTTAATATTGGGAATATTGGGGCCTCTTTGGCAGTTTCAAGAACATATGGTTAATAATTAAAATGAGTCCTGAACTCAGAACTGCATGTTTCTTACTCCCTTCGATCCTTAATATATGACATATTTAACTAATTTGATTAGATTAAGGAAGTTGGTTAAGTTAATTAATATGACATGTAGTTTCTAAAATACTCTTAAACACCTTCCTTAATTCCTTCCTTCCTTCTCTTCCCTGATTATTGTTGAGGGAGCATCAATAGAGGTAAATTAGGAAAATATTGACAAATATTAAAACTGTCTTATATTTAGGACCAAGATCAACTCTCCAAATATGTCTTGTATTAAGGATCGGAGGGAGTATATATTTTGATCTTAACCCTATGAAATATTCAGTTTCCATCCAGTATCTCTGACCATTTGGCAGATGCATAAACAACTTAATCTCTGGAGTATAATTCAGACACTTAGTATGTTCACCAAGTCAATTATTATGCTTGAAGTTTCAGCTACTTGTGTAGGAAGGTGAAAATACCAAATTTAATAAAGCATGATTGTAAGCCTCAAGGTGATTTTATCTTCTGAATTGTTCAAGTTGCAGGATGAATTATCGGGCTATGAATCAGGAACTGTTGTCATTCGATCTCCAAAAGGATCACAGCCATCATTGAGTCGTGAGCATAGCTCTCTGGTATTTTTTTAATCTGAGCTGGCCCAATAGGAGATTGATTAGCTCTTGGATCTTTTCTATGTGGCCACTTGATAACAATTTTATATACTTGCGCAGTCTAGCAGCAGCTTTCTCTCTCTTGAAGATGCTTCTACCAGTGGAACTATTGTTTTCCGTGGTCAGCATGATGATTCTGATTTGCAGACAACAAGATCCCGACTGGGTCTTCAGGAGAGAACTTCAAATGCCTTTCTAGAGGATAGTGCTGCAAATCTTGCTGAGGTTCTATTTTTGATATGAAAACTTTGAATTCAGGGGTGTTAATCCACCCTTTCTTGCATGCTAGCTTCTCCTACATTTTGTGGTTTATTTGCATCTTAAATCACCTTTTCAGAAGATATCTGAAATTTCTACTCTTTTTGTTCATTACTTCGTTTACATGTTTATTATGGGAGACTTGACATTTTTGTGATTACTTAATGAAATTATTATAATTTATTTTTGACTGTGTTGTTTTTTGATTTGTTTTGGTAGGCAAAAGCTGCCATGCAAGTAGGACGGAAAGGGAATGCCCGAGACAGATTTGTGGTGGGAAAGGTCAATAATGATTCACAAGAAGGCAGAAGAGACCAAGCAGCAGGCAGCCCCGATTCTTCCAGGTGCATCCATTATCTACAACCATAAAATAGTATTTTTCTGCCTATGAAATAAGGATGTGATGATAAATTCTAGAAAATTTTGTTTCAGATCATCTCGTGACTATGTGGATGCACAAAAGGGAATTTCAAGATCTCACCATCTTAGGGATGATGAAGAAAGTGCCAAAATAATGTCATCCTCTGTACCATTATCAAACTTGCTTATTCCTTCGGTGAAAGAGGTGAATATATGCATAGATTTTACTTTTAGCATTTGGAAGCAGTCTGATAGAGCCAAACTTATCTTATGTGCCCTCGTTAAACCAGTTTATGATGCCAAATAGAGCATTGAGTTGATAGCTTGTGGATGAAGAATGCCAGTTTCCACTATTGTTAAGACTAAATCGAGGATTGTTTTCTATTTTTATTTGGACTTCTCTATTTTGATTTGAGGTCCATGATGGAAGTAAGCATGTCCTAAATTAAGATAAATATTTCACCAACTTTATTTTGTGTCTTTAAGCACCTTTTAGCTGTGATCAATTATATTTGCTTGTTTAATTATGGTGGTGTTCATTCTATAGGCTATTGCTAATGATCCAGAAGGCTCAATTGTAGAAGAAGTCATCAATTCACTTGTCAGCATGGAGCGTGCAAATCCAAAATCTTGTGATGTTCTTGTCAAAAAGTTGCTTCAACGGTTGGCAAGGTTTGCTTTCTACAAACATTCACCACACAAACCTGTGAAGAAAAAAATTGATTTTCTTGGTGCAATACCTGATAAGCCCATTCCCTCACTGACAAATGAAATTTGTATAGTTCAAAGGAATCTTCATTGAAGGAGCTGCAGGAGCTGGCAGGTGACTTATTCAGCAAGTCAGCTTCAGAAGAAACTCAAAACACAAGCGCAGCAACTGATGACCGGAGGAAACTGCAGAACAAGGATACCCACTCACAAAGCAATTTAAGCCCACTCGCAAAATTTCTTCTCTCCAGGTCGATCAACTTTATTTTCAAAAGTAGTAAATGCTTATGACAATTCTCTCAATCAGACCAAGTCAGTCATGAATGAATATGTGACTTTTACTGAAAAATGTGCCTAATAAGTTCGTATATATCTATTCTTTGACCTATTTAGTCTACTTATATTTTCTAAACTGTTTGTTTTCAAAAGAAATTTCCGTCCCTATTCTTGGCATTTGTATTGGAGGTTTTGATATGGCGCAAGGAGAAAGCTCCTTTCTAACAAATATTGGGTGCCTTTCATGTTTCACAGATGGCAAGGTCAAGTCTCAAGGGATCTAAATCCAACTTAAGTGGAGGACGTTTGGTGGTGGACGTGTTTTTGAGTTTATGTATCTGTTTTCTGATTAAATGTACATAGATCATTATATGAAATTGTTTTTGTATGTTCTATTGTTGTTGTTGTTGTTATTATTCTATTTCTTTTTCTTCATTATTTTTTTGGCCTTAATTGTGACAGTAACGCTGTATAATTAGGGGTTTGTTCATTGACGTGATAATTGTAACATACAACCATTAATTTGAATTTACACTTAGTTTTCTCTCCGCACTTAATAGCCCTATTCCAATCTTTATCTTATGGTGCTTAAATATAATTCGTTTTTAATAAAAAAATTAAATTGTTTATATTGACTCTTGAAGTTTTTTTATTCAATATGATCCCTAGATAGAGTATATGGACAAAAATTTGACCAGGTTACTACTAATTAAAATATTTACAGTGCAATCATCAAATTCATAAAAATTCTTCAAAATAAAATTTGAAATTTTATTATTTTTATGGACAATGAGCAAAACCACTTTATTACATGCTCCTTTCGTACCAAAATAAGTCATTCCCAACTATTTATTTAAAATTAAGAAACAACAGTTAACTCGTTACATTTTAAATCTATTTTATCTTTATTCATGTCCAATGTGTATCATCAATAATAAATTGGGATGGAATTGTGTCACTAATAAATAAGAATAAAATTGAAAAATCATACTTAATAACTCTGTATATGACATAATTTTTTTTTTTCGCAACATAGTATATTTTGGATCGGAGGAGCATATCAGTTTCGCTAAATTCAAATGGGAATCATCTGCATTTTGTATGAACTAGTAATAGTAATAAATTATTACCTCTGTTTTTAAGTATAAGACTCAACTGATTTTTAAAAAAAAATTAAGGAAGTTAATTAAATTAGTTTCTTTAATTTTTTTTTTTAAAAAAGGTCAACTGAAAACTCTCGTAATGTTTGGAGGGAGTAGTTAATCCCATGAGATAGCGAGAAGCAAGTGGTGTACTTCAGAAACGGTAATGGCATCGGGGCATTTGTTCAGGCGGCTCGCCGCCGCTCTTGGAGCTCACTCTCCAACCATTTCCAGCTACCTCATTCCTTTGTCATCTTCTCTTCTCAGCCACTGCTCCTCATCTTCATCCTCTTTTTCAAGCTTCAAACTCAGGAACCAGTGGCTACCCCACAGGAAGATTTCCGCAACTTCTTCTTCGGAGGCTCTAGTCGACGATTCCCTTACTACACCTTACCTTTCTGTTCTAATTCACTGTCCCAAAGATGTCGCGGTAAGCTTTTATTTCTTTCATTTCTTTTCTCATTCTTTTTATGTAAGAGTAAAACTTTTAGCTCTTCAGGTGACAAAGTTCAAATATCTAAGTCAACCATGGCGTAAAAGTGTCTGTTTCATTTATGGGTTATTACTCTTGATTTTTGTTTTTTCGTTTTCTATGGTATGCCCTATCACCTTTGACGGGAAACAAATATGGACCAGACACATGATATTTGGCTCCTGTTGGTTGCTCAGCAACTGTAAAAAAATTCAAAATCTTCCATTTCGTGAAATAAATGCTTGTCTCCTTTATGGGCTTCTGATTTTTGGCTGGTGTTTGAAAAATGGACGAAACGTATAAAGGTGTTTATGTCTGTGAGCCACCGATATAAATGCCAACAAAGTGTAAAAATAAATATTCTATTGGCTAAATTAAAGTTCTAAGCAGAATACACTAAACTCAAAAGTCATTTTTGACCATTCTCAGTAAAGGGAGCACATAAGCTATACTGCATTGCTAGGTTGAAGTATGAACTTATGTGAAAAGAATGTTGAACTAGAATGCCATAATCAACTAAAGCATATTAAGATGGCGAAAAATTTAGAATGTTTGACTAGAATTCCTCTTCTTGTTCACAAGGATGGGCTTGCAGACGCTCTCTTATGCTTTGGCGCAAGTTCTGCCAGTATGGATGAGGATGATTTCTGTGTAAATACTGATGAGGTACAATTTTGCCAATTAGGTTACTTTTTTGTCCCATTTTTTTCTGGGGCACAAGGTTCATGTTTTAAGCTCTGCTTCTCAGCTGTCGTATAGGACCTACACTTGATTGTGGAAAACGTTTTCATGTCAGAATTGAAATTAGGCCAAAGGCAGCAATAGATACAGTGTGGAATGAAAATCATATTAATAAGTTTTGATATTTGTAATTTATAATGTTTCTGGTGTCAAGTCCATTTGGTTATAGAGGTACATATGAATATCAAGAAATAAAATAATCGAGTCTGTGTGTGTGTGTGAGAGTGTTAGGAACTAACAGATTAGCACCTCAGAACAACCAGAATCGAATTTATATAGCTGAAATGGAGGTTACAACAATTCTGTTAGAGACATAAAACGTCCCTGAACAGCCAAGCCAAAGTCTCAGGTTTACACACTACCTGATACTTCACTCCTTACTCACTCCCCAAAATATCTCATACCCCTTCCCATGCAGCTAACAGCCCATATATTCAAAATAAGGAGCTTTCACAGTCTCCAATGAGCCACCCTAATTAAACAGCTACTATTCCTACACTTACTTCAAAAAAGGTGTAAAAACAAAAAGGTCAACTCTGTAACCTTAAAAAACATCCAGCCCTTTTGTCTGAGTCTGAGGAATCTGCCTTGGTCTCCTTGCATAGGTATGACCAGCAAATAGAGTCCTTTCAGAGAGAGAGAGAAAACAGTATTTTCTAGGTCTTGAACTTAAGTCTTAATTCTAAAATTAAGTGATATGAAGCAAATCTTAACTCCTTTATCATCTATTGGTCCTCATATTGGTAAATTTTATGGTTATTGCCCTAAACCTGGGCAATAATGTGCTGCTATTGCTTTGTGCCATCTATATGAATGTATCTGCATAAACATCAATAGAATATTAAAAATGTTGGAAAGTAATAGTATTAATAAACTTAATTTGAATTCTTAGAAAACTTTATTTTTTGCAGGTTTGCATTAGTTCCATTTTCCCTGAAGACGAGGACATAAATATGTGCATTTCACATGCTGCTGATTCCATTGGTTTGAAAAAAACACCAAGATATGAAGTTAAAATCGGTGAACATGATGACTGGATAAAGAAAACTCAGGTCCATTGCTGCTCTCTTCTTTTATCCTTCCTTTTTTTTCCCTATATTTGTCTTATTATCATTTCCCAATTCCCATCTAGAGGGACTAATTCCCTACCATTATGCAGTCTCTGTTCAGCCATATATATATAGCAGTTTTGGAGCTGTTTGACATTACTCACGTTGACTCGCCATTTTTGCAGGAATCATTTCATCCAATAGAGATCACTGCAGGCCTATGGGTTGTGCCCAAGTGGAGAACTCCACCTGTATGTTGTTGTTACTGTTTCTTATCATGCTTCAAAACTCTCCCCACACACCCTTGCACACAGACACCCTCCAAAAAAAAACATGCATGAGGTCTTGTGTACATCAGTACACCCAAATACACTGCTTTCTGGAATATTAGTCTTTTGTCATTATCAAGCAAAAAATATGGAATCAGCTATTGCTTCGCCCGTACAGGATAATCAAGCAATAAATATAATTCTGAATCTTGGACTAGCCTTTGGGACAGGAGAGCACCCAACTACTAAACTGAGTCTATTACTCTTACATAGCTGCATAAAAGGGGGAGAATACATCCTGGACTATGGCACAGGCTCCGGAATCCTTTCAATTGCAGCGCTTAAGGTATGCACTTTACGATAGGCACACCTTAGAATTTGACGAGTTATGAAGCACGCAAAGTTATTATATCAGTGCCCATCCTCAGAATGGAAATCGAGATGCTCCAGAACCAGGATTACTCTTGTGGTCTTACATTGTATATGTGGTCTTCATTCATGTGGACTGCTGAATGCAGTTGTTAAGTGTTAAAGATGGACGATATTTGTTGCAGGTCCTCATGTGTTAGTAACTTTGTTTTCTGATCACCCTTAAGTTTTTCATAATGCTGAAAACATGGATTGCTTGAGAAGTTGTTTGTTATTCTATTTTCATACAATGTCCTATGAGTTTTGAAGTCGGCCATTCTCTTACGTTTTTAAGATTCAGAAAGCACTGTCAGGATCATGCATTAGTATTTAATTTCTTTCTCTTTCTTTACATTCTGCTCATGCTTTGTATTTATACCAGCTGACGCCTTAATTCCCATTTTGCCATATCGGTGCCACGCCAGCTTGGTGCTGCCTTTGCCGTTGGAATTGATATAGATTCTCAAGCGATTGCATCTGCATCTCAAAATGCCACCCTAAACAACTTAGGACCAGAAAAAATGCAACTGTATCTGGTACCTGGAAAAGCCCCCCTTTCATTTGAAGCTGTGGAAGGACAAAACGAATCTGAGATAGCAGTTGCTACAGAAAAGAACAAGTATGATGTGGTTGTGGCAAATATACTCTTAAATCCTCTAATAGACCTTGCAGATCAAATTGTGTCTTGTGCCAAACCTGGAGCAATTATTGGTCTTTCTGGCATCTTATGTGAACAGGTGAATTTAAAGTCGATGAAATGTAAAAAAATTCTCTCTGTATTCAAGATGTAACCTTCCCTTTCCATTTAGTTCTACAAGAGGTTCTTTAGGAGACCAAAATAATCACCATAAAAATGTGAGCATATCAGATTTTGATCTCATAGAAAAACATATTCGCGTGTCTTTTCTAAAATGGTTCATTTTTCTCTATTATTAGGCGGGTCTACCTAAGAATTATTCTCATCTGTCCAGAGACTTGAATGTGATTGCTTTTGATGCAGGTTCAATGCATCTTAGAAAGATATTCACCTTTGTTGGAAGGCACAGTGGTTTCGGAAATGGATGGTTGGGCATGTGTTAGCGGCAGAAAGAGAAGTGATTTGGATGTGTGCTAGCATCATCTTTATTCTCTGACCTGCAATACCTTGAATTGCGACAAATTTTGCAGATAGATTCCCTGGTGTCATGCCTTGAACTGTTCCTTAAACATTTTTTCAAAGAAAAAATGGTATTGTTTTCAATTATTTTTGTTCCTGTTCAAATTTGTAAGAGATGCACAATGTATTGTATCAGTAATTCTAGAATCTGAGGAGAACAGAACTCATTTTGTACTTTCTTTTTCTTGAAAGTAAATAGGAATTTATTTTGTATTTGACCAAAATAAGGATTGGTTTTCTAAGAGACTATGGCATGGGAAGATCATGTTGCAATCTGGTCATAGTTATATAGTTATTGATATTTAGTTTGTTTGAATTGAGACTCTGAATTTGTTCATTTATGTAAATCGTTTCTCTCACGTACTAATTGAAAAGCTGTTTCTATTCCAAACAAACACCCTGTGGAATTGTGAATTGCAGCTAGAGCAGTGTTAAGTGCGTTGGTGTTTGCGTCAGGTGTTTGATTCAATAATGAACAGTTTGGGGGTGTTTGTTATGGGAATTGGTAATGTGAGTCACAAGGTGAGCAATTTAAGGAGGACCCCTATGAGGAGGAGGGGTGTGTAATAGGAGGCACTCCCGTGTTGGATTATGAGACCCCTATTTATAGGATTGTGTGCCTACATCAACCTTCTGTGGCTCATGGAGCCTGACGTTGACGCTTACCAGAACCCACTTGTTTGTTTGTTTTACCTTCGCCGACTCCCTAGTTAACCCTAGTTCCTTTTTACAGCTCAATTATTCTTTTCCCCGCATTTAGTGGTGGCCTCACATGACATGACAACAAGTTTTTTTTTTGGATGGTTAAATTAATTGTTGAGTGAGTCCCTCAATTTTTGGGGTTATGATAAGAGAAGCATTAGGGAACATTCTGAGGTTATCCAATCCAACCTGATATGTCAGAGAATTGATTCCAAGAAGAGAGTGATGAGCCAGCAATCCCTTTTATTGTTTAGATTGTAACTAAAATTATTTTTCTAACATGATTTATATTTATAGTATTTGAAGAAAGTAAGTGAGAAAATTTTTATCTTATAAACGTGCTTCTCTAACATCAACTGCACTAGTAATCATCTGCATGAACATTTGTAGAGAGAGAAATGGGTAGAACAGGGAACAATTTACCTAATGTAGGAATTCATGGAAGTGAAAAATGTGGGAGATACAATTACAATGCAAGTGAAGTGATGAAAAGAAATGAATGGGAGAGGCAAGCACATAAAGGGAAAGAAGAAGTGAGGGAATGGAACCGGAGAAAGTTGAAATGGAGGCTGCCATTAGACCTCTTTTTGCATCTCTCCTCTTATATTTACCGCCGATTTATCATTGACATATCTTCTTTCCTCCACCCTTCATCTCACAAATCAAATGCTTCCAGACTAGAAGACGGCTTCACTGGAGAGCTCTCGTCTCTCTCTAACTTAGTCGCTGATTCATTGTCGATTGCCTCCGCCTTTCATCTCTGTTCGCCGCATCAAAGTGTTTTTAATTTTGAAGGGGATTTCTTCAATTTCATATTGGTAATCGTTTTTCTTATGGGTAATTGGGTTTTTATGTGGTTATGCTCAAACATCATTTGCTTCAATCCCTTTACACTACTACCATGTGTGGTGGCACATGCAATCTAGCAATCCAGAGCTCAAACTTCTTCATTGAAGGATGCTAAAGATCTATTACTGCATCTTTCATCTACTTGGTCACCGGTTAGATGAAATGTTCCTCTGATAAGATATTTATATTAAAGTGATGTAGCTGAAGTCATTGTTAGTACTCCTCTAACAGAGAGTTGCAAGTCTTCTGCATCGCATCGGAAAACAATTTTTGCCACCACTTGGGACAAAATCTAACTCGGCTAATATCCTTTTGGAGGACATTAAAAATTATCTCCATCTATTTGTCAATAGATAATATTAATTGAACTCTCCACAATCATGCCCAATATGATTGTAGAATTGTGATGTACCACTCTGATCCTATTTATAAGTCCATTTTAATTTTTAACTAAAAAATTTGGTGTCATTCGTAAATTCAGTTTCATGTAATAAATGAGATTATGACAATTTTAACCATATTAATTATATTCATGAAAATAGAGTGAGAAAAAAGAAACAATTACAAAATACTCAATCATAAATGAAGACAAAGTTGAAAATTTACCTTATAATGATTGAGTTAACTACTTCTCCTTAGTATATGAGATTTGATCAAAATGAGGTTGAACCAGTTTTCAATGTTAATTGCTATTTACCCAAAAAAAAAAAAAAAGCCTTTTTTTAACCCGATGCCCCTATGCCAACGCGTCTCCCTCCCACTCGCTCTTCGTACATCCCCATTCCCCCCTGGCGGGACCCACCCGTAACAGCGGACGCCGCGCCTCCCTCCCACCTGGACCCTTCTCTTAATCTCATCTCTCTTTTTTCTTAATTAATTAATAATTAATAATTGTGGCTTGTGGGCGCGGTTTGGGACGTGACTCGCGGCTGCCCTGCCCTTCGCTTCACTCCATCTCTCACCGCTTGTTTCTTTCTTTATTTATTTAATTATTAGTTGTAAAAATCACATTAAATCTGAAATGATCCTCAGTGACGGTGATGAGCACGTACCGTTGCCGCCGGTTGGAGATGATAACTGGTTACAACTGTTCGTATATGACAGCCAGACCTGGGACGGTGGAGGATGGGCCTTCATGTGATTTCTTGGTTCCATTAAGAGAGTAAATTCGTGGTTGCTGTAAAGCTGTATTGAAATGGAATCTTCATTGTGTTCATCTTGCCACTATGGAATCCTCAAAAGAATAACCAGGCGGCTTCCTTTTTTAAATGTTTGGTGGGGGGGACAAAGGCGGCTTCCAAATTCCATTGTAATTCAAATGAAAACAAGCGTGTTGTGTAGGGAATTTGGAGGTTTTAATAAAATAAAATGGGGGGAGAGGAGCGTTATCACGAGGGGCTTTAAAATAATGACAAGCACGCTACAAGATGAACGCTTTCATTTGACAGTGTCGATCCACCCCACCACTTGAACTGAACATGAATGGCGATATAACGGCGGATTCACCGAATCATTATAGTGCCAGGAATTATCATTTTTATTTGGGGGGGAGGGACCCACATGAGAAAGGGGACCCAATAGTAAAGCGAGAGCGGGATGGATGGTGGGCACATAGCAAATGGGATTACATAGCGTACATGCACTGCATGATGCTCATAATTAAAGAAAAGCATGGGATGGCTGGGAAGAAAGAACGCTGAAACATCACGTGAAGACAACATGAAGTCCGACACCTCCATAGTCAACACGATATGGCCTGCGTGGGACCCCCCACTCCCTCGTTGCCTCTCTTCCCCACCAGCCTTAATCTTTTAAGATTTCGTGAGTTGGTTAACAAAATCCGTATGTGGAATTTGGAATAATCCTACTGTCATATCTGTCATAACTATAAGATGGAGTTGATTTTTTTAAAAAATTTAAAAAATTATTTAATCATTTTATTTTTCGATTATATATTATTTTATTAGTCAAATTAATTAATTTAGAGATAAAATTAAAATTAAAAATATTCTAAACTAATTTAATTAACTTTATTAATATCTAAAAGATAAAAGAAAGTAAACTTTATCTTATAGAGTATATTTAAGATTTGAGGAGTACTATTTTTATGCTGCAATTGTAATGGGGCCTTCCTGAGGCTCGAACTCCCCTGTAGGATGGAAATGCATCGAGATTCGCTACCCCAAAACACGACAACGAATCACTCCAATCACGAATTATTTTTCATCATGTTTGCCTTCTACGATTAATCATCTGGACTCTTGAAATTATGACCAGTTCTTATATCTCATTCCCTGAAATCTCTTCTACCTATCGTACTGTGTTGGACCAACAAATCTCTTCTTGTTGTCACAGTGCTGGATTTTATTCATGTGGACAAAAGTGACTTTTCCCTTGTTGCAAAGTGAAGTTAGGATAAAAGTCAATTAATTTAATATGATTCATGTTTGCATGTACTTTTACATTTAAAAACATAAATTTATTTAGACTATATATATATAAATCAATTTCTCATTATTGAATTATTCAAATGTGTATAAAAGTTAGAAGTCAGAAATCAGAATTCAATTTTAAAGTGTTTTTTCGGACACCTCTAAAGCCATATCCAACATATAATTTTTTAAATCCAATTAGTTTTTATTTGGCCCAATACTGATTTCTGACGGTGTCCCAAATAAAGCATAAAGTTGAGTGAAGGACGTGGATTGGGGTATTGGGGGAGGTTTCATGGGCAATAATGATAAGGCGGCCAACAGAATTGTGTCTACTTTATTTCCCAGCGTGAGCTCATGTTTGACCATTCCTCTTGTCTGTTACTTCAACCCTCCTCTGCTTTTCTACTCTTCATTTCACTATTCACTATTTTGTCTCTCCCTTACTGTTCCACCTTGCCACCACAGTACGCACTCGCCTTTCTCAATAACCACATGCCTCCTCTGTTTATTCTTTTTTTTTTTTTTTTTTTTGCTATAAAAGAGGGCATAAAAGCCTACATTACAATAAGTAAAATTACACCGGGAATTTAATCCCAAACACTCCTGGTCTAACCAGCCCCTCAAACTGACAGGACACGCATCCAGAAGACTAGAGTTAGAGATGTCCCATTTAGCTAAGGCATCCGCTAATCTATTGCAATCCCTGGAGATAACTCTAACATCAACCTGCCAAGACAAGGTCAACAACTCTCTTGCTCTCAACAATACATTGCTGCAAGTAAGGCACGAAAGATCAAGAAGCAGATTAATAGCACTATCCGCATCCGATTCCAGAATAATCTTCTTATAACCCAAATCCCAAGCCAGTTGTAGCCCTTCAACTATTGCCCATTCCTCAGCGGAGGCGGCATCACAGTCTCCAATGGATCTAGTAAAACCCACCATCCAATTACCCAAACAATCTCTAATCAACCCACCACATCCGGCATTGGCCGACTGCGAAGCACTAGCCCCGTCAACATTCAGCTTCAACCATCCATTAGGCGGTTTTTCCCACCTTACAGCTTGAACATCACAATTCGGCCTCATAAGGATCGAAGGCCCATTAATATGGACAAATCGGGACCATACTGAAGAAATAACTATACCCGGATTACAAGGCTTAACAAAGTTACAAAAAAAAAATACAATGATTCCTCCACTCCCAGAGTTTCCAGATAGCTACACCAAAGAAAAGGCTTCAACACCCTTCCCACTTACGCCCTACCTGACAATTCAAATTGAGGATCAACCAATCCCGCAACCCAAATGAGAAGAATGAAGAGACATACCTTGGTTTAATCAAAACAGACCACATACTTCTGACATAAGAACAGTCACGCAGAATGTGTAAAATATCCTCTGAGCCAGCATTGCACATCCCACAGACCGCAGAGCTACTCGACCAGGAACTCCGCCAGAGATTAGTAGGCAATTTGTTCAGTGCCACTTTCCACATAAACACCCTAATTCTCTCGACACCCTTCCATTTCCAAATGTCCTTAAAAATTTTAACATGCATAGCTCGAGGGTTAGGTTCAATAAGGAAATAAGCACTCCTAATAGAAAATTGACCGTCCCCAGAAGCTCCCCAAGCCAGCACGTCAAAATCCGCCTCAACTCTAGGAGGTAAAACCGCTGAAACTCTCCTCAAACCAGCTGGGTTAATGCAAGACGCCATCCTAGTGACATTCCAGACCCCCCCTTTAACCCAGTCAGCTGCCACTGAATTCTCCTCTTCCACCGATAAAGGCCGAATACAAAAATCCGCAAGTCTGCAATTCTCTCCCACCCAAGCATCATGGAAGAAATTGATCGCCATACCATTGCGGACAAACCATTTTGAACCTTGGTCAACCACATCCTTCTGATCACATATAAATTTCCATAACTTGGAATCCCCAGGACAATAGGATAATAATGACTCTGAATCCCTGAACATGTAACGCTGAAAAAGGATCTCAGACCACAACCCTTTCGCCCCACTAATTAACTTCCACGCTAACTTAGCACCACAAGCCTGATTAACCGAGCTAAGTCTTCTAATACCCAAACCACCATATTCTTTGGGTCTAGAAATTTTTTCCCAACCAATAGGGTGGAAATATTTGCCCCTATCATCATACCCCCATATGAAGTTCCGTTGTAAACGCTCGATTTCCTTACAAACGCATCCGGGGAGTCTCGCAACCATCATAGTATACATAGGAATAGTACTAATTACTGACTTAGCAAGAGTAATCCTACCTGCCATAGAAAGACGATTAGCTTTCCAAACACTGAGCTTCGCTTTAACCCTATCAACAATGAATTGGAATTTCTCCTGCGGTATTCGATTACGGGTCAAAGGAAAACCAAGGTATCTACCAATTTCACTAGAAATATTCATCTGAGTAACTTCCTTAATTTGCCTTTTAGTATGCAAAGGCACTCTAGGAGAAAAGAACATTGACACTTACTTATATTCACCCTCTCACCTGAAGCCCCCATGAACTCCTGAATGCAACTCATCATACATGAGGCTTGCCTTACTGAAGCCACCCCAAATAAAAGTAGATCATCCGCAAACATCAAATGGGACACATTAGGCCCTCCTCTAGCAACATAGATAAGTTCCCACCTACCATCTTCCATCGCATCACATATTAAATGAGAAAGCTTATCCATGCACATAACAAAAAGAAGAGGAGAAAGAGCATCACCTTGCCTTATTCCCCTACGAGGCGAAAAGAATTCGGTTGTATTCCCATTCCACAACACATTGTACATAACCGAGGAGACACACTTCATGATTAGATCAACAAGATCCCTTCCAAGCCCGACCTCAGATAAAACCTTCCTCAAGAAAACCCAGCTAATCCTGTCATAAGCCTTATCCAAATCAATCTTTAAAGCCATCAGACCCTTCTTACTTATGTTCTTCCCCATGATATGAAGAATCTCTTGGCCCACAATAATATTATCCTGAATACACCTCCCTTTGATAAAGCTAGATTGAAAGGGAGAGATTAAATCATTCATTACTCCTCTTAGACGCATAGCCAAGACCTTGGTGATGCATTTATAGTGCACAGTGCATAAAGAGATAGGTCTAAAGTGAGACACTAATTCAACACTATCCCTCTTAGGAATTAAGGAGATGAGAGTCTTGTTGGCCTCAACTAGTGAAACCTCTCCTCTGAAAGCCTTCTTCACAAAATCACAAAGAGTGGGCCCCACCGTGCTCTAATTAGACTTATAAAACAACGGAGGAAACCCATCAAACCCCGGAGCCTTGTAGCTTCCCATAGAAAACAGAGCAGCCTTAATTTCATCATCCATAGGCACTATGGCAAGATTAAGCAATACTTGTTCCTCAATGACAGGAAAGATAGCTCTAGTAGAAAGCTCAGCTAAATTAGGAGAGTCGAAACAATAAATATTCCTGAAATGGCTAAGAACAAGAGACTTAAGGTTCTCTTCATTATCCACCCAACTCCCAGATTCGTCTTTCAACATCACAACTCTATTCCTTCTACCGCGCATTTTGGATTTCAGGTGGTAGAATTTCGTATTTCTATCACCTTTGGAAATCCACTCACTTCTAGACTTCTGAAACCACTTAATCTTTTCTAGCTTCAAAAGCCTTTCCAAATCTCCTTGCAACTCCCATTCTAATTTACAGAGGAACACGGAATGAGGGTTCCCAGGAGCTCTCTGAATGCTATCAAGCCTTTTCAATATACCTTGTTTCTTCCGCTCAATCATGCCAAAAACCTCTTTGTTCCACATACCAAGCTTAGGTTGAAGCAATTCCAGAGAATGATTAATATTATCATTAGTAACCCAAGCATCTTGTAGAAAATCAGCAAAATTATCATGCCAAATCCACATAGCCTCAAATCTGAACGGTCGATTATTTCTCCAGGAATTAAAGCAGTTAACACATTTAAAAATTAGTGGGTTGTGATCAGAAAAACGAGTACGAGGCAATACCTCCACTGAGCATTCCGAGTACAACGAGATAAATTCTTCATTAGCAAAAACTCGATCTAATCGCTCAAACAGACTTCGTCGACCTCTTAATTTGGGACCCCTCCAGGTAAATTTAGGGCCCACAGCTCCAAGGTCCATTAGCTTACAGTCCTGCATTTTGTCTGAAAAAAGAGAGCATCGAGAAGCTTGGGAATCCAGGCCCCCTGTTCTCTCCGCCAAAGAAGCAATATCATTAAAATCACATATCACTGCCCACGGTTCCACCATAGTCAAGGCAAAGTTCCGCAGCTCTGACCATAGAAATTGCTTGTGATGGTAGTCCGGAATAGCATAAACTGCCGTTATAAAAAATGGAGTACCATTCGGAAATCGACAACGGAAGTGAAATAATTGCCTTCCCTGATCAACAATCTCCACTTCAATTCTATCGGATCTCCAAACCGCAAAGAGACCACCTGACCGACCAACACTTGGGACACAGGCTGCACCATCGAATCCTAGCTTAAGTAAACCATTAAGTTTATCATTGTTCTCACACTTTGTCTCAGATAAAAAAATCAAACAAGGATTATTTTTAGCACAGGCCAATCGGACATTCTGGACCAAATTAGTACCACATGCCCCCCTAACATTCCAATAAAAAATGTTTGTATCCATTAAAATAGAATGTAGCCCAACACACAAGCAAAGCCTAATTAATCTACAAGATAACGTTGGGAATCAGGCACCACTGTACCATTAGACTCCTCACCATCCCCATCCACTTCCATATCCAGATTCGGCCCTGCACTAGTAGAGCTGGCCCAAAACTTGCCCTGTAGCCCATCCAAAGCTCCAACGTCATTTGCTTCTGCAGGCCCATACGCAGATAAGCCCAAAACCGGATCAGGATCAATGTCAACCCTAGGGCCCCTCTCTAATGACTCATCATCTCCAACAGCTCCTTCTATCGAAAAAACCTCAACAGCTCTTTTCTCCCTCGAGTCAATCGCCTCCCCTTCCCTGTCTACCACTGCGTCACCATCTCCATATGTCAACATCAAAATTTCCTTATTCCTCCCTTCACCTTTCACCATATCCCTCGTCCTCTTCTCTTTTCTTACACCCTTTTTGCCCTGAACCGAAACACTGCTCTCCCCCACCTGCATATGCTCTTTCCTGATCGCCTTTTTTGCCTCCCCCTTCCTGGCTCTCATAGACGGCTCTGAGGTAGGGTTTCGCGGGTCAGCGCTCTCGGCTGCAGCGTCACGTACGACTAATGGACCTGTCGCAATCTGCGTGTCATCACCTCCAATCTCTTCCTCGGCAAGAACGCCGAATCTCGAACCCTCCTCCTGACGCCGGAAAATACTCTGCTGTTTCTCCTTAGTGTGCTTCTTCTGCCAGCGAGGCCTCTGCACGACCTTCCAAGAACCGGCGTCGGCCTGAGCCACCACTCCAGCATCAGTCCCCGAAACCTCAGCCGCAACCCCATTCACGCCACTGTGTCCGACTTGCTTCGCTAAATCAGAAGCTTTGATCCCTGATTTACATTCTTCAACTCTATGCCCATACAGACCACATCCAGTACAAAGCCCATGTAGTCCTTCATACTCTAGGTAGAGTTCTTCACCATCTAACACGAATTCTGACATTAACTGTTTATCGAGATTAACAAGGACACATATTCGAGCAAAATGTCCCCTGAGATAGCTGGAGGTATTAATATCAATCTTTATGGTCTCACCCATTCGATCACCAATCCAAGATAGGGCCTCTTTGTTATAATACTCTAATGGAACATTAGGTATTCTGACCCACACAGCCACTTTGTTAGTGGTAGCTGTCCTAGGTTGAAATTGAGGTTCCCACGGTCTCACAGTGAGATAGTGGTCAAATATCATCCAAGGACCTCCAGTTAAGGCATTGAGATAATCCTCCTTATTAGAGAGTTTAGCTACAAAAAATCCATGCCCAGTATTTATCAGATTGAGGATCCCTTTCTTAGCCCAAAGTTTCTGGAGAATGGACAAAAGAAGTTTGTAGCCAATATTTCTCCCTAGCAGTTTTACAATAACAACTTGTTTCCATACCCTACATAATCGCTTCCTCATCTTCCCTGAGAAGGAGAATGTAGGGAAATTTCGTTTCGGGTCTTCCGTGATAACACACACTGGTTCATTATCATCTTTATCCGAGAGGGAATCATCAGACAAATTTGCCACAGAATCCTCTTCCATTTTCTCTTCTCTGCTTATACCTTGGAGCTTTTCCGGAAAAGTCAGCCCAGGGACCCTCTGATTCTTCCCTACATTACCAAGTTCTGGCCATTCTTCACCATAACTACTTCCTGCACCATTCTTAATCTTCTTAGAACTCCGGTGAATCAAATCATTCTCCTCTATGGACAAAGGAACTTGCGCAGTTGAGACTATTGAGAGCTCCATGCTAGCAACTTCGTCCTCTTCTTCGTAAAGTGTGTGTGTTGTTTAGGGTTGGGTTTCTCTCATCATCATTTTCTCATTATCCCTCATAATCTCTAAATCACATCCGTCCAATCGACACAGTACTACTTTCACTTTTCTCTCATTTTCTCAATCAATGGCCAAGATGTGGCCAATGAGAGACAATGAGAAGAAAGATAAGGAAAGTATCTCCTTCCGTGTTGTTTATCCGTGAAGTAGAATCGTAGTGCACCCAAACTTCCTTCTGTTTATTCTATTTTAATTCTTGTGCCGCCTCGCATATATGTAGGATCATGCATTTTGTTCACCTCTCATGCCTCTTTTTCAACTCCCTTATTTAAAGTGATTGCTTTGCACTACTATTTGCTATTTAATTTAATACAATTAATTGAATTTTCATGGGACAAGTGAGACGGAAAAGTAGGAAAATTGGAGGAGGAGATGGGGGAGATCAGACGATGAATAAGGAGTACAATTCATATTGAGTGTTGACATTGACAGAGCATTGTCGTCCCGTACGCGTCGCGCCTTCCTTCAAAATTACTCCTCAAGATTCCCCAGCGGCCCCGCTCTCCCCATAAGAATATTATCGCTCTTGTTTCAATGAGGGGGTCCACAATGACTCCACAGAAGCTTATGCGTTTTTTTTTTTTTTTTTCAAGCCAATTAACATTCGAATTTCGAACTCATGTGACATTTTTATATCAGAATTTATAAACTCCTCCACCGGATCAAAAAATTAAAAAAAAAAAAAAAAAAACGTATGGTCTTACGTCTCACACCAATTAAAAAATTTAATTCTCCGAATATCCAATCCAACAAACAAAGGAGCGCTAATAGCAACATTGCGGAGGCTATCAGCTATAAAAATATCAACCAATCAGGAAACGACAGACCCACACGACCGTGCCTAATCAAACGCGCAACAATGCCGGCGACATGTCTGTCAGATCTCAACCAACGTAATCCGTAAGGACCACGCCAGCTATCTTCCTCTTTTTTTGCCCGAAGCTATCTTCCTCTTTCGTTCATCGGAAAATGCACGAATATCACACCACCAAACCAACCGATTGTTATTTACCAGTACATATCTCGTTCCTCAATTTTTGAACTCCTAACACCCTCCCACGACCCAAATCGTACTCCCAACGGCGGAAATAATAGTAAACCCTCACCAAAGAGCAATAAATCTTGGAATGGGACGCGATAGAAAATGGAATTAATTATATATATGGTCAACAGAAATTGCAGAAACAACATGGAGAATCTCCTATTAACTTCTCAGTTGAAAAAAAAGAACCAACAGAGGAAACAAAAAACGCCTGCTTTGGGTTATAATCTATGTACACATCCGCTCGGGTTATCCTCATCAACAATTCCGAGCATGTCAGCTACGTCGTATTCGAACCCTCTCTCTCTCTGTCTCCGTAGAGAGTGGTTTTGTTCTTCCAAAATGCTCACTAGCTAGCAAAACACTCATAACGTGACAGTATTAAAGTGATGGAATGGTTGTGAGAGAAAGAGGTCTCTTGCCCTCACGTCTTCAGATCAGGCAACCTCCGCCGGAGGAGCAAGGTTAAGGTCAAGATCCAGAAGCCTCCGAGGCTGGGGAGCACGCTCGTACTTCACGACAAAGGACGAGTCGGAGTCGCTCTGCCCACTACCGGCGACGGGACGTAAATCGGTCACCGGGCGGTCAAACTTGCACATCTCGCGGCGGGCAACGCTTCTCATGTTATCAGCCCTCGCAAACGCATCGAAAAACACAACAGGGCGGGCCACGGGGATGACCGGAAACCCCATAACACCGACGCCAGCAGAAAGCGGAGTGAGGCTTAGGTCTAACGGCGGAGGCGGAGAGGAAGAATCGAGGGTGCTGCTCTGGCTAGGACTGCGGGTAGAGTTGTTGGTATTATTTACATGCTCAGAAGGAGTGGGGAAATTGGTCTTGGCCTTGGGTCCACGGAAATCCCGTGCAGCGATGTCGTAGGCACGCGCCGCCTCCTCAGCGGTGTCGAAAGTGCCAAGCCAAACGCGAGTTTTCTTGCCGGGGTCACGGATCTCGGCGGCATAACGCCCCCAGGGCCTCTTCCTGACGCCACGATAGCGAATCTCCTTGGCAGCAAGGGTGGGGCCGTTGGGTGCGACGGAGATGGGTGGGTCTCGAGGAGCCATTGGAAAGGGAGTAAGATGGAATCTGAGTGCAGGGAATGAGGATTGAAGGTGAAGGAAAAGGAGGAGACAATGTCTGAGGAAGAAGCAAACGGAGTTGGAGGCGTTTTATAGGGAAGAGGGAAGAGGCTAGTGTGTGCGTGCGTGTAATAAAGCTACGCTCCTTTTAGGCGCTTGACGCTTACCCTAACGTGGCTTCCATACCATACTCCACTTGGGAGGATGGTAATAGTACTATGCTCCCCACTCTCCCCTCCTCTCTCCCGCCACTTTCCTCTTTTCCCATTTTATCGTTTCCCTTCCCCTCCAATCTCATTTCCCACATCTTCATCATTCCCTTCTTTTCTAATTATCATCTCCAAATTTACATTTCCTACCACACCAACAGTGGCGGACCTAGGTTGGTGCCAATGTGGGCAAGTGCACCCACAAAATATATATAATTTAAAAGAAATCAATAACAATGTGTGTAGGTAGTAAAGATGGTTAACACTTTAGTCTTCCCCTCAATAGGTCGCGGGTTCGAATCTCTGAAGCCCATTTTCCCCCTTTTTTTTTCTCATTTTCGTTCTCTTCGAGTCTCCCAAGCGATAAGGACTTTAGGGTTTGTTAAGTTCGTTGGCGAGAAAGCAAAAACAAGATGACCACATTCAATGAGGTGCAGAAGAAAAGGAGAGCCTTATTATCGCAGAAGAAGAGAAAGCTTCACGGCGAGCCTAACACTGGCAAGCTTAAGAATAGGCACCAACCTCTTTCCATCTCCGGAGAACGACAGCGGAAGCTCCTCAAAAAATGGCGTCGAGTACTCTCTTTTCTTCCTTCTCTCTTTTTTTTTTTTCGTTTCCTAATAAAACAGAAATCGTCTGTTCTGCTGTGTATTCATCCTGTATTTAAAGTTGCTGAAGCTAATGATTCTTACGTTTTGAATTGATTGAAGGAGCAAAAGGAAGCTCTGGAGAAGGGCTTGGTAAGTGGTAACCATGGAAGATGTAGAGAAGATAGTTGCTGAAGTGAAGGTAACATACATTGATATCATGTTTCTGCTTTGTTTTAATGATAATCTTTTGCAATCATGGAATTCATATTTGCTATATATCGGGTGGATAGACTATGTATCTTGCAAGAATTGCCATTATTTGGTGAATTTGCGAAGGAAAATTGTTAGGCGCAGAATGTTCTTTAGTGTTCTTAAGTTCTTTTTGTCTTTTAAATGGTATTACTATATTAGCTTGTAAAGTTGTTACCCTTGAATTATCTTGCTGGAAGCTATTAAAGCCTAAGGGGATTGCTATCGTGTCCTGTTTTAGAAATCCTACCCACTGTCCTCATACCTTAACTCATCTTTGTATCGGTTGTTTCAAATTCCCGTTTCTACCATTGCACTCTGCATCCATCTTCTCGTTTATTCGTAATCACCTTTCTCATTTTCAACTTCGTTCTTGGCTCAAGTTTGTAGCTTTTGAATTTTGATCTTGCTTTTGCCTAGTACGTGTTACAATTTCTCCAAATGCGATGCTAATATCCTCCAATGCCAAAGTGTTATCATCAAAACCAAGTCCTCTTGAACATTTTTGTCACCCATTATATTGCTTCCAACCTACCACTACTTACTATCGTGAATGTCATTTCAAGTTGAAGAACATAGAATGCTATGATGACAGCAGTTGAAATCAAAGTAGAATATCTTGAGGTGTGTATTATCCTCTATATATATAAGAGGAGGACATATGACAGAGAACAACTATTACCAATCTGCATTCTCACTGTGGCAAGAGCTCTGAAAAGAGCATTATTGAAGAATCATCATGCACAAACTCTTCAATAGATCTGGTTCAAATCCTTGTTAAGTTGAAGTTTTCTTTTCTCATTTATATTCTTTTTTTTAATACATTTAAAACTTTCCTTAAAAAAAGAATTTGGGGGACCACTAATTGTGCATCCATAAACCTAAAATCCTGGGTCCGCCACTGCACACCAATACTATGCTTCATCAAATAATGCCATGTCTTCTTTTTTTATTATTAAATAATGTCTTGAGTTTCAATTTTACATCTAGATAAAATTCTTGTTAAGAAGCTTTAGATTCAGGGGATACCAATTAATTGAGCTCACTTTTAATGCATGATCCAATAGACTCACTCTGATCCAAAATATAGAAAGGACTTTGAACGACCATATGGATATTTTTTAAATTTTATATATCCTCGTTATAAGTCATATACCTACCTGAGATGTCGAGTGATTTTTCTTAATTTAGAGGAGAGGGTTGAAAATGAGTGGTAATTTAAATTATAAGCTAGGGGCTATATGGGTGATGTAATTGGGGGAGAGTGGCGCTGGAATAGAATGTGAGCAGGGAGGGAGCAGGAGGGTACACGTGTAGGGAAAGTGTGGTCCAGAGGAAAAGCACAGGGAGGGTTGGCGCACCACATGACCATGATGAGGCGCTCTCACCATTTATCCAAATCCAGAGAGAAATATTCGACTCAGTCAACGAGGTGTGTTGACTGTGCTGTATGGAAAGGGCCGCGCCGCCCAAGCTGCGAGCTTTGTGGGTCCCGCCCACGAATAATTGCTGCGGGCTAGGAGGGGCACGTGGCGTGGCCGCCTCATCCTTTTTCTTAACGGCGGTTAAAAGCCGTCTCTGTCGTTAAAACGAAACAAAGCGTGTAGTTGTTGCCTGAGACGGAACATTTGTCGGCATGCCACGCCTCCTCGCCGCGCGAGACGGATCAGCATGCGTGCGTGTACATCTCTGATTGATTGAACCGAAAAGCCCTCACACAGTAATTATGAAATAAAATAAATAGGCACATCTGACGGCAGAGAGGGGGAGTGGAGTTAGGATGGGGACACGTGGAGGGGATGACCCCGGAAGGGAGACAAAAATAGCCGCCCCACTTAACATCAGGAACAAGAGGCAACTGCCGCCTTCAAAGTTCCCAGCGACGTGTGTGGTATTCTTATCGTACTCCTTGGGACAGTACAGATACTCATCCTTCTGCCTCCAAAACCATCGGTTGGTTTTTTTCCTTTTTTAAAAAATCTAAATTATCGTGTGTTCAAAAAATATTATTATTTATCAACTAGTTTTAAAATTTATTTTGTAAAACCGTCTTTTTCTAGCTTCTATTTAAAAAATTCAAATTTTCATACAAATTTATAGAAATCAGCACTGAATTGAAAGTCGCTTTATTCAATATGTAGGTACAGTATTACACTCCCCCGCCCATCTAAAATTTAGATTCAGGTATGTCAATAAAAATAATAAAAAATGTTAAAATTAATTAATATAATTTTTAATACTATTCTTATTAATTATACTAAACTCCCACATTATATTACTTTTTGTTCTTTCACTGTTGTTGTTATTAACATGGACACATATAAAGATATTTAAAAAAATAATTTGTGGGTCCTGGAGGTAAAGTATAAATAGAGGTGGGGTATTCTTTTTTTAGCATGAAAAATTGCCCAAAAAATCAGTTTTTTTTTTTTGTTTTTTAACTTGATTTTCAATTTTTCAAATACTAGAAGGAGGAGTTTTTGTGTAGCAACAAAATTTAAGATTCACTAATTAATGTTAAAGAGGAACTGTTGGATGTCATTTTCTTGAATATGTAACCGACAAATATGGGTAATGAGTTACTGGCAAATAAAGAAGTGAGAAATATGTATAAAGGGTCAGACTTTGTGGCGAACTACCGAATTGAATATGAACGAAGCAAAGTTGATGCGTTGCTAAGTTTGGCAGCAGCAACACAACTGAACTGATTTTTATTATTAGTATCGATGTGACCTGGAACTCATGCATTTAATACCAACTTTTACTATTTTTATTTATTGGTATTTTTGTTGCCGCCAAATCCAAAATACGTAATACAAATGCTGCACTAACTTCATTCCATTTTTAATATTAGACATATTTTAACTAATTAAATAAATTTAAAAAATTAATTAAGTTAGATAATACCACTCTGGTCCTATTTATAAGTCCAATTTGACCAAAAAATTTGGTCATATTTATAAGTTCAGTTTCATATAATAAATGAGATTGTGACAATTTTATCCATATTAATTACACTCATAAAGATAGAGAGATAATAAACATTTCACTACAAAAAAAATGTCACTTTGTGGCGGTTAATTTGTAGCGGTCAAAATAAACCGCTACAAATATGCGAATTTGTAGCGGTTTATACCGAAACCGCTACAAATTTGTAGTGGTATGACTCGCGCTGGTTCGTGAATGACATTTGTAACGGTTATCATAAACTAACCGCTACAAAATATGGCGCGAAGTTGGCGCCAAATTTGTAGCGGTTTATTTATATAAACCGTTACAAAATGTAAAAAAGCCTCTACAAATGTGAACCGCTACAAAAATTTTAAAAAAAATATGTTCATATTTGTAGCGGTTGTTAGTATAACCGTTACAAAATTTGATATTTTGATTTTTTTTTTTTTAAATGCCAATGAATTTTTGTAGAGGTTTTGAAACCGCTACAAAACGCAAAAAAACCGCTACAAATGTGAACCGCTACAAAATCACGTGGCATCAACCGCTAAAAGTGTGTAATATTGAAATTTGAATATTTTGAATCCCGCCAACGTTCATTCATTTGTAGCGGTTGTTAGTGTAACTTACAAAATTTGAAAATTATATATTTTTTTAAATACTAATGAATTTTTGTAGCGGTTTTTAACCGCTACAAAACATTAAACCGTTACAAAACCGTCACATCAACCGCTACAAATGTTACGTATATCCCTATAAATATCCCCACCACACCTCATCTCACACACTCATTCATTTCTTCCCACTCACTTCTCTCTCGTTTTCTCTCATTTCTTCCCACTCCTTCTAAAATCTTTGATTTCAATGTTTTATTTTTTACTTCTTATAATATTGATACTATTTTTTTTTCCTTATCCAAAACTTTAAGTATATTTCCTCAATATTCCTTCTATCATCATCAACTTTCTTTATATAATCAAATATCATCTAATGCACAACATAATTTTTTTGCTCGAGGTGGACAACACAATAAATCCTTATTATCTACATATTCTCAATATTATACCTACATAATATTTATACTTATCTAACTTAAGTTAATCAGTTTTTAAATATTAACTATTATCATTTAATTTGTCACTTAAATAATAAAAATATTCAATATAATATTGTAACAATGGACACAAATTACGATTTTTTTTTCAATTTTTCAATATTTTGTAGCGGTTGTAAAACCGCTACAACAACCGCTACAAATTTCAATTTAAATTGATTAAATATTTGTAGCGGTTTTACAACCGTTACAAAATTTGGGCGCCATTTTTTTCAATATTTTGTAGCGGTTTATCATAACCGCATAGATATAGTAGCGGTTTATATGTATGTAGTATCGGTTTTTTTAACCGTTACAAATCGGCTTGCCACAGGCGTTTTTGTCGCGGTTCCTCTAACCGCTACAAATGTCGTTTGTCACGTCAAAAACCGTTACAAATAGGTCATTTTAACCGCTACTAATTGTCGTTTTTTTTTGTAGTGTTTAATGAGGGCAAAATTGAAAATTTACCTCATAATCATTGAGTTAACTACTTTTCCTTGGTACGTGAGATTTGGTCAAACTGGACTTATAAATAGGACCAGAGTGGTATAACTTTTTTTTTAACTTCATAATTATCATCCTTTCTTGTTTGATTATTGTTGAGAGAGATATCAATAATGATAAATTAAAAAAATTAAAAAATATAAAAATAGGTCTTAAACTACCGACCAAGTCGTATATGATAGGAGGAATAATAGAATGGCAGTGTGTGACAACATGGTTTTAACTGTCGATGTGACATAGAAACCCCAAAATTAAATAACGAAAATGAGACTGACTTTTGGGTTATAACGCTGACAGGTTATCCACAGAATTACCATATTAGTGCAGTCTTTACTCTTATTGAAGCATTTTAGAGACTTAATAATCTTCCTTCATTTATTTAATTTGTCTCTTAATTAAACACCTTCCGTTGATAAACCACTCACGTAAACATTTTTAGATGCTCCCTAATCCCTACTACTATCAATTATTATCGTGCAAGCAAGAAAATTGGTTTAAAAGTGGTCGATCCCTGTGTGCCACACACAAAGAAGCAATCTTTTTTCTTCTCTCTACCACTTGGATTTGGATAGCAGTTCATCTAAAAGAAAATATGTGGGGTACCCATTCTTTATCATATGCTTAGATTGAATTTGAATATTTTCAGGCACAATTAAGGAATAGGTATGACTCTCATAAACATGTTGTCTGAGCTCACACCGACGGGGTTAACATAAGTAGTAAGTGGCCTGTGTCGCTTAAGTAAGGTTTTGAGTTCGAGTCTTGTGAATGCAGAAAAGTCTCATTAGGAGACTCTCCTACTATAGTCAAGTGCGTGACGCGGGTTGATTCGGATTAGTCAGGACAAAACTCTGGATATCATATAGACAAAAAAAAAAAAAGTTGTCTGAACTCACACGTATTTGAACTCAATACCTCATGTTTAGGTGATGAAAAACCATTCAACTAAAACCGATGTATAATGGTGGTAAACCCATCTTATGTGCCCAGCTTCAATTTTTTTTTCAGATACATTTTTTTATTATTTTGTAGATGTTTTAAAATTTTTATAAATTGCAAATAATAATCATAAAGCTATACCGTTTTATGGGTTATAAATTACTGCTACCAGAATATCTCTGCTTTGATCTGTAAACCAATAAATTAGAAAATAAAATGTAGAACCCCGCCCTCCTCTTTCCTTCACATCCTCTTCCTCTTCTTCATTTCCTAACTATTTGATCAGCATTTGAATGGTCGAAATTTGGTTTTATACAAAATATTATTATTTTTAATTTATTTATTGTAATATTAAAATTTTCATATCAAAATTTAGCAATTTATATTTAACATTTTAATTATAATTTTATAAAATATCAAATCTAAATCATTCACAAATATTAATATAATGGGTTAGAAAAAGGGAGAGGATGTGAAAGGAAGAGGAGAGAGTTCAAAAGGAAATAATGTGGGTAAATAAAACTAGAGATAGGCACGGAATCCCAAGCCCTATTCATTTTTTATAATTAAAGAGATAAAATTAAAAAATGAAGTATGCTATTTTTGTATTGAAAAATTATTGTTAAATGAAATTGACTTGTTGAGTATTTTTATTTTATCAAAACAGTTACTGCTAATTTATTTCCCTTGTTGATCATTGATTTGTCTGACGCACCGCAAGAATATTAAATAAACTTAAGTTGCCTGAGAGGATCATCTGTTAAGCTGTCCTGGCTTCATAAAGAAGGAGGAAGATCCAATTTAATAGTAGTATGATTATTTTGTTATACTATCAAAGATTCTGCAGGTTTGTTTAGTTGATTTTTACTTTTTTTTTTTTTAGTTTTCATTTCTATGCCAATGCTCGTTCTTCATGCCAAGCATGACAACGGAAGCAAGAAGCCAAGAGATTGTTATGAAATGAAGGCCCTTAGAAACCCAAATTTTCTATGGTAAAATTGCTGGAAAATCTATACTCCTCCACCTACCTACACTGTTTAATATAAAACATATTTAAAAAATTAATCTTTATCCTAAATATAAAACAAAATTTTTATATTTATCAACTATTTCATAATTTATCCTTTAACAATAATACATGTCATATTAACTAATTTAACCAACTTTTTTAATATTATCAAACTAGGTAAATATGTCTTAATATTAAAGAACGGAAAAATATTTTAAAATTTGTTAGAAGGACCTAAATTTAAATATGAGTATCGGCACTCCTAATTTTTTTGGTGTATAAAAACATATCAGTTACTTTTGGCCTACAAAATATTCTAATAGGACTTTTCACTGATTTTTCCAATTTCTCATTAATTCAGTACTCCCTCCGATCCAAGAATATTTTTGTAGTATAAAAAGTATTTTTATAATTAAGACATGAGGAATATTAAGTATTAACCCATCATAATATTATTAGGGAAAATTTCATTGAGCCCTAACCCCTATTTTTTTTTTTTTAATTTTTACTACACTCCTTTGAATCAAAATGAAATTAAGTTTTGGGGATGAAAAAACAATGATGACCTTATTTTATTTGTCTCGTAAATTGTCTTATTTATACTGTAAATGCACATATTTATCTTGTAAATGGTCAAAATATTTTTAATTCTCTATGTTATTTTTAATCCCTTTATTTATCTTGTAAATGATCAAAATATTTCTAATTCTCTAGATTATTTTGAATCCCTTTATTTAACTTGTAAATTTCCTTCTAGAAAAAAAAAAGGGCATTATTATCTTTTCAGCCACAAAACTTAACCTTTTTTTTTTTTTTTTGCTACGAACACAAAACTTAACATTTGAACTCTTATAGTTATATGCCGGTTGGGACCATTGAAGTGGAGCCTCTGAGAAGTGGAATTGGGGTTGGAACTGCAAAATGGGCCTGTTTGGAATGTGCAACCCAGTTCCATAAAAAATTATAGAACTCGGTTCCTTACCCCCCGGGATGGACCTGGATCAGTTCCATGGAACCATAATTTTTTTGAATAAACCCACAATAATTTAATCTATTGACAAGTATACCCTCTCCATTTTTCAACCCAATCCCTTGCTTCTTTCTCGATTCATCCACCGCCTCCTCTCCTTCATCCGCCTTCGCTACCATCATCGACCTAGCCAAGAACGAAGCTACGCCGCCATCCAAGCCACGGTCTCCTCCTCCTTCGTCCTTCCTCACATCCAAGCCACCGCATCTGGCCGCCATTAATGAACTGCAAGGAAGCTTCTCGACTCCAACCATACCGCTAACGCCTGGGCATGTTTGGGCTGGCTTTTTTATCAGTGTTAATGTGTAAAATTTTCGATGGCTTTTAAGCTAACCAACCAGTAAGAAAAAAAGTCCAACGAGTGCTGTTTGGATTGCCCAAGCTTAACTTTAAGTCAAAAAAACTAAAAAAGTCAGTTAAGGAAAAAGCTCCAGAATCTAACTTTTTTCAAAACGCTTTCAGGTTTTTGACGTGACCCTGCCACTTCTACCACTATCAATCCAAACACAAATCTTGTCCATGCTCTCCTTCAAAAGTTCTGATTAAAATGTGTTTATGTTGGTTACAAATTTCAATGAATTATCCGGCTCGAAAGTTTGTGGGGCTAGGTTAGGATTGGGGTTTGATATTTTGGATTTGGCATAAGCAAATTTGAGTTCAATTACTGGGTTGAGTTTGATTTTTGGACTTAATTTTGATTTCATGGGGAAGTTCAATTTGTGGAGATGGGAGGATGAAGAAGACGATGGATCTGGAGAGGGAGAGGGGTTTTTTCCCAGGGGTGTTTTAGTAATTTCATACTATAAATACAATAAAAATTATAAATAATACTCCTATTCCATGGCATACCAAAACTCCAAAAGCACTTTAAAACTTAACATTTGGCTTCTTTTTTTTTTTATCAGAAACTATATATATATTAAGCAACATGTTACAATATATGGATTCAACTAAAGCCAAATCCAAACCAACAAAATACAAGAAATACAAAAACCAAACAGCCAAATCACTATCATTCATAAAATAATTAAGCATAGAAGTAGAATCATGAACAAGAGCAAATTCTCCTCGGTATCCAAGGTTGGAAGTGACAAGCAGAAAGTGTTGGTTGTAAGACCCACCCAAACGGACACACCTTCTTATAAGCAAGAGCTGCAACTAGAGCAGCTGAACAGGTCCTCAATACGAGATCCCCATATTGAGAAAAGGAACACGTAAAACCCAACCCGAGACGGAAGAAGACCCATGATGTCCCGAAAAACACTTATGCTCCATTGCCAAACAGATCTGTAATCTAGGCCACACACCAAATAACTCCTCTTTAGATCCGCCCCAAGAACGCAGATCTGAATTATCAAGTGATAATCAGATCTAAAAACGCTAAAAAAACCATCAAACCAAGAGGATTCGAACACAGATCTAACAGATCTGCTTATTTCCTGAGTCAAAAACACCTTCACGAAACCCAGAAACACAAAAAAGGAAAAACAAGGCAGATAACTCTCACCTCTACAGATCAGATCTAAAGAAGAAGAGGAGAGGACTCGCCACAAGAACGAGGGAAGGCCACAAAACTTAACATTTGGCTTCACATTTCATTCTTCTCTTTTACATGTTTCTTAGGTGATTATTCTTTTAATTAGAGGGATGAAAACATTTTTACTTTTATTTTTGTTTTATATTTTATTTATTTTAATTAAATTATATATTGTATACTAAACTTTTTTTTTTACATTTAGTATCTCAATTTAATTAATTTTTAGTCTTGTATTCAGAAATATTTTTCAGGTAGGCCAGTGTCATGAAAATTAATTATAATTTGATATACTGGGTGTAAAAAAAAATTTATGATACAACATATAATTTAATATAAATAAAAAATAAACATGTAATGTAAATTCCTTCCATTTCCATTTCCACCTCCACCTCCACTTTTAAATTTCTTTTCTACATGATATCAAACAGCAATTAAATGCAGTAAAGTTTAGAAAATTTTTGAGAAAGTTTTCGGCTTGACTGAAATTATTTCCGATATTATAATATATTTCTTCGGATAACCCAGCCAAGCAGGTTCTGCCGGAGTTCCAACGCAAGAACTATGCCGTACAAGATCCGACCACTGTCAGCAATAGCGTTAGTCAAATCTTTGTTCAACCCCCACCTCACAAACTGTCACTCTCGCCATACTGTTCCAAACTTCACACTCTCCCACCTTCACAAATTTAGCGGTATCCGAGTTCCACGGAATCCAACTTCTGGAACTTTGATTAGAGCTACACAATCCCGGCTTCTTCAGGTTCTGAGGATCATTGGAACAACTCGATTCGTGCATTCCATTGCAGATGCATCTGACGAATCAGCTGTTTTCGTTCAGAAACTTCTAAAATTCCGAAGGGACAAACCGGCGGAGGAAATCGAGCGAGCTCTCTATCTATCTGGGTTCGAGTTGAACCATGATTCTGTTTTGAAAGTTCTCAGGAGGCACCGTTCTGATTGGAGACCAGCATTTGTGTTCTTCAACTGGGCTTGTAAAGCAGGTGCTAGAAGTGGGTATACTCCTAGTTCTGATGTTTACAACGAGATTCTTGACATTCTTGGGAGGACGAAGCGCTTTGAGGAACTGAACCAGGTGTTCGATGAAATGTCTAAGAGAAAGGGACTTGTAAATGAAGTGACATTTAGAACTCTGCTTTCTAGGAATACTGCTGCACACAAGGTAGACGAAGCAATCGATATATTCTACAGGAGGAAGGAGTTCGGGATGGAGCTTGATTTGCCAGCTTTTCAGACGCTTTTGATGTCTCTGTGTAGGTATAAGCATGTGGAAGACGCAGAGACTCTGTTTCGCAATAAGATTAACGAGTATCCCCCGGATATAAAGACATGGAATGTTATTCTCAATGGTTGGTGTGTTCTTGGGAATGTGTACGAGGCAAAGAGGTTCTGGAAAGACATAATGTCATCTAGATGCAAGCCGGATCTTTTCACTTATGGTACTTTCATCAAGGCTCTAACAAAGAAGGGGAAATTGGGGACGGCTCTGAAGTTGTTCAGAGGCATGTGGGATAAAGGTATGGTCAAACCAGATGTTGTGATATGCAATTGCGTCATTGACGCACTTTGTTTCAAGAAGAGGATTCCCGAGGCTCTTGAAGTTTTTCAAGACATGAACAAACGAGGGTGTCTCCCTAATGTGGTAACTTACAATTGCCTCATCAAATATTTGTGTAAGATAAGACGTTGGGAAAATGTTGATGAATTAGTAAATGAAATGTTACAAAGAAAAGGGAGCTGTATGCCCAATGCTATAACTTACAGTTACCTGCTCAAGTCGGTAAAGGGACCGGAGGAAATTCCAGGGCTGTTGGAGATGATGGAGAGAAATGGATGCGCCATGAATGATGACATATACAACCTGGTTTTAAGGTTGTACATGGGATGGGATTCTGAGGTTGGAACAAGAAAAACATGGGAGGAAATGGAAAAACATGGGTGGGGACCTGATAGGAGATCGTATACAATTATGATTCATGGTCACTATGAAAAAGGGAGAACCAAGGAAGCTCTGCGTTATTTCAGGGAAATGACATCAAAAGGAATGGTGCCGGAACCAAGAACTGAGAAGCTCCTAAATGCCGTGAACATTTAGATGAAGCATAGAACAAGAAAACATAACCAAAAGCCTTGTAAATTTTGGGTGGGGTAGTGTAAAAGAGATCTAGCCCTAGGCAATGCCTCCTTCAAGTTGCTGATAAATTTTTGGACAAGGATGTTATTGCTTTTTAGAAACTAGAAAATGGCAGAGAAGAGTTACCAATTCATCATGGTTAACACCAAACTATTCACAATATCTTTCCTGCTGACGGTTTTATTATGGATGATTGATTCATACTAAATCCAAATACTCACATTTACAAATTATATTTCTTTAACGAGGTGTATAGCGGTATAGCTAGTGATTTTCATTACAAACGTGTGAGTATCCATCGCTGATAGGGCTCTGATTCGGGTTATCCTGACTATTTTAGGTCAACTGTAAGGAAGAGACGATCTAAGTGCAACACCAGAAAAAGATAAGAATCCTTATATTGAGACATGGATTGTTATGTTAAGGCTTGGGAGGAAGAAGGTTAATTCCCAACTGTGTTTTTTTAACTATTTTGCAGCGAACATTTTTCACGAACAGAAATTGGCCGGGTATAGCCACATATCAAGTTTCTTCTCTACTCTTTTCTTTCTCTGCCAAGATGTCATCTTTAAGTTAGAATCAAGTCCTAGTGCGGTAAGGCACAGAATTACGGTTGCGAGTAAACTTGTCGCTCCATAGGCAAGACCCAATGATCACGGGGGCAAGCAGACTATGATCAAGTTCTTGTCTATTCATATTTTGATGCCAACGAGTTCTAAATTTCTTTGTATAGAGTTTGACCATCGGTCTTTGCAATCAAATCTGGAATAGTTTCTCCATGTCAGTGAATAAATTCAAGTGAAAATAATCTACAGCTGCCAATGCCTTATGCTATGTCGCAATTGTCATAGCACAAGTATCATAAGTCTAATAAATGAACTAGTCATTACCATATACTCAAACATGGAGGAGGTACAATAAGGGCAATATATGAAAATGCTATTGAATAATGCTATGATCTCACATAGTACGCAGGGAAAATCAAACCATTTTGGGCTAAATGCACAAGACTACATACAATATTCGAACTGATTAGAAAAGTACCATTGGCAAAATGAACAAGATCCAAGTCATTTAGGAGCCCTTTCCAATCTCTTCGAATTACTGAGAAGATTGTTTCAGGCGCTTGCAGCAGGAGTTGGAGTGTACCAGCCATGATGGGTTTCCACAGCCTTCTTACACCTGGAAAGCCGTGACTTACGCCTTGCTCCGGTGTTTCTGTGGAGCGTGCCCACTTTCACTGCTTTGTCAATTACTGAGAATGCCTCTCCAATCAGTTTCTCAATAGGGAGTATTTCTTCTGGCTGTGCATCAGATTTCTTCTTAAGCACATCCAATTGTTCCAAAACCTGTTGAGTGGAGGCCAAGGATCAGAAACCATCAAACTTTTCCGATTCCAAAGAAATAGAGGTAAAATTTGGCATGACGAAAGCTAAAAAGTTGCTTGGGGGATAGCAATAGAGATTAACACAAGCTGTCCAACAATAACCCGTAATGATCTATACTCAGACCCAGTATTATATATAACAAAAATCAACTAAATTTCCTGCAGCTTATCATGCCCATGATTCCCAAAGTTCAATAAACTTCTGTTTTCTACACCATCTTTCGTTAGGCCAATCCTAAAATGGAAGCTAGAAGAATTCTGAGTCTTATACATGGAAACAGCAATCCTGGAAAGCAGACAGACATGCTTATACTTCAGCTTAATTGACTCTAAGAAGGAAAAGATAACAAACAGCCTGCCACTCTAAACTATATCTTACAAGAGTATTATTTGTACAGTCAGCCAAAATGTGTCTTCCACTATAGGTTTATTATGAGTGACAGATAGAGGATAGGGGTCCATTGCTGAATCTTAATTGGCATGCTAATTTGTTGGTGAAAACGTCACAATCTTATTAGAGGAACTCCAACATATATGAGCACGCACTAAAAGATTAACAGAATAAAAGAAATACTCTTTTCCATACAGTATATGTTAGTGGTCGAAATATATACAGAAAATTTAATTCAAAATTTATATATCTGAGCGCTAAGAATAGCAAAACGAGAAAGAAAATTAAACCAAACCAGATAGTAACAAGGTCCATTGGAAGTTCATAATCAAATTTACATGCAGCATCCCAATATGTAGCCGGTAGGCACGTATTGTCATCAACAAACAACTATCCTGAAAGCTCAAGCTCTCAACAAAGGGCAGAAGTAGGCTACAACTTTATTAACATCTCTAATATGTTTCCTCGTACAAAAGCTTTTAATGCTTGAAAGTTAGAGACAGCATAAACTCAGGAAACCTCATAGCTCCCGAATGCTTAAATTCTTTGGGTATGTCTCATGACTGATTCTTTTTAATATTTCTCACAACCAATCACTGTTCAGTTTTTTAATAAGTCTAAGCAATTATAGCCTATGATCAGTCCGATCATTGTTCTAATGTAAAGCAGGAATATAGGCCCCCTCCCATCAATAAAGTGTAAAATACAAAGATGAAAGAAACCTTTCATCAAGCAAAGAGATTCCAACAGGTCACAAATGCTTTCTCCATAGAAGAAATGGGGTTGAAGAAAACGCAAAACATAATTGGGTACCTTCTTCATACGGGTTCTGACTTCGGATTTTCGAGACTTGTTATACATCCTGCGTTTCTCGGCCTGGCGAGCTCTCTTTGCGGCCGAATCGGCTTTTCGCTTCGGAGCTACCTCACAGACCACGGAATGTCGAATCGACCTTCTTTGTAATGTGCTTAGTGACAAGCAACCTGAAAGCCAGACAAAAACCCAGAATTCAAACTCACCAAATCACATTCTTCACGTTTTCAGCTGAAAATATGGAAGGAAATAGAAACACAATTAAACTTGCTGAATGAATTAACAAAAATGCGAGAGAAAGACAATACCTTCGGAGAAGACATTGTGAGAAATGCTTCTGGAAAAGCCAAGAGAAGCTGAAGTAGCTGGAGAAGAAGAAGAAGAAGTAAGCGAAAGAGTTCTCATTTTGGAGGGAAGGGTAAGCCATGAGCACGAAACAGTTGCCATCTCTCTCCCTTATCGCAGAGCTCCGCGGGCTAGTTTATTCTTCCTCCCTCATTATCCCTTATCGTCTGCGTTCAAAGCCACATTTACCATTCTATCCTCGATTTGGGGGACAAAACAGTGTTATTCAAAGATGGAGAATTTTTTATATGCCAAAAAAAAGAAGTAAAATATTTTAGATATTTACATAAACAAATTATGACGTCATTACTACAAGAAAAATTGATATCATATAATTTAAATACTTATTTTCCTTCATATGATTGGTCGTTAATTATTGGATGTTAAATACGATGTATTTTCATTTTTTTAGTAAGAGCGATTAAATGTGCAAATAATCAATCAATATCTATATATCTTTAAAAACTGTATTATTGATACTAAATAAATTATAAATAGTATACTTTCTTAAATTTAGTGTAATTCACCCCGGGGCTAATTAATATAGGATTTAATCATTTTAGACTAGGATTTAATATTCAGGTGAAAAAAAAAAGATTGGGATTTAATATATTTTTTTTATATAAAAATTTTAGGAGGGGGGTTGGGTTCATCCCACAGTCCAAAGGCAGGGGCGCTATGGCTTTACTCCCCAGGACATATAGGACTGAGAGTACACATGCCTCCACCTCAGTCTGCGTTTCTACAAGTTCACATCACCTAGAATACCTCTCTCAGCGCCTTGACCAACTCCAGAATCAAACCCCCTCCCTTTGCTGAGAGTGTTCAACCCCTTTGCCAGTTGAGCAGGGAGTTGAGCAGGGACTAGGATTTAATATGTATTATATATATATATATATATAAGTTTCCTCAGCAGATGACATCTTTTCTGGCCCAACCCATAAATGGTTAATCTGTTCAGGCCCAATTCCTTATTTTCCCCCCAGATATCAATCTCATCATCATTGTGAATTAACGAAAAATGGTGTTGGAAGACGTAACCATGGCGCTCTCGTCGTTAGCCTCAGATCAAGTTCCCCTGTCTGCAGAGGAGAATGATTTAATCCAACGAAGTTCTAAGAAGATTAAAAATGGTGAAGGAAGTGCTTATGAGGTAGAGCTGGGAATCAGGGCCGGCCCGGCCCGATAGGGCCTGGCCCTACAGGGCCTGGAGAAAGGAAAACATCTATTTTTCAAAGCCGGCCCTACAGAGGCTGAAAATTACTGTTCCAAATTTTAACTATTTTTCCTTCAATTTTGTTTAAAGAAATATAATTGGTAAATTGCAACCATTAAAGTTCTAATCTATCAAATAAATGTTATCAACATTAATATCTAAACAATATAAATTATTCAACAAATAAACGCATTCATTAACTCGTGATAAAAAATAAATAAACACAAAGAATATGTTTTTTTCCTTTTTTTCAAAAAATATTAAACAAAGATATTGCTTTATGTATACCCACAACAAAATTCATTTCCTCTCGTAATTTTGTGTGTGTCGTAGATTCCTTCGGTCATGTATGATTTTTGTGACGGTAAAAATAATTATACTTATTTTATACAAAATATATTTATAATTTATTACGTATATAATATTGTAATACCAAAGTATGTGTTTTATTTAATATGAAAACATCCATTCTTTAAAATTTATAATAACTAATTATGTGTTTTAATACAGAATAATAATAAACATAAAAAAGGGTTATATTTTAAACTAAAAAAATCTAAGTAATTACAAATAAACACATTTATTAAGTGGAAGTCTAGGTAATTATTTTTTAAAAAAAAAAAGCTACAGTTAAACGGGCCTGCAGGGCTGGCCCGAGGCCCTACAGGGCCGGCCTTGCAGGGCCAATTTCAAATTCCTGGCCTATTTTTCAAGCCCGAGCCCTGCAGGGCCAGGGCCTAAACGGTCCGGCCCGATGGGCTTGGCCCGATTTCCCGGCTCTATTATGAGGAAGGGTGGCCTAAGCTTGGTTCAGAAGGGAAGAATCTGAGGATACCTGGAATTTCATTTGCGGAAAAGCTCCAAGGTATTAGTAGGGATGAAAAATGGAGGAGAAATCTAAAGCATGGAAAAAAGCAGTGATTGTGAAGTTGCTTGGGAAGAACATTGGGTATAAGCTTCTTTTATCCATTCTTCAAAAGCTAGAGGCTAAAAAGGGAGTCATTTCTTTAATCAATATTGGGAATGGGTTTTTTGTGGTAAAGCTCTCCAATAAAAAGAGGATTATTTCAATGCCTTAACTGGTGGTCCCTGGATGATTTTTGATCATTACCTCACTGTGAGGCCATGGGAACCCCAGTTTCAAACCAAGTCAGCCTCCATCAACAAAGTGGTTGTTTGGGTGAGATTACCAAATATTCCTCTAGAGTATTACAACAGAGATGCATTGAGTTGGATTGGTGATAGGATAGGGGAAACTATAAAGATTGATCTCAATACTTCTAGTCATCTCAGGGGACATTTTGCAAGAATGTGTGTGCTGGTGGATTTAACTAAGCAGCTAATGGCAGGATTTATTTTAGATGGGGAAGAACACTACCTTGTACTGGGTGTGGTCTTTATGGGCACAAAATTGAAGAGTGTAAATTAGTGCCTAAAGCTACCGGAATAAGAGCTAATGGAGGAGGGTGTGACGCTGGGTCGTCCGTCAGATCGGAGAGGAACGCTCCTGGAATGGCTGCTGGGGCGGAGGCTCGGCCAGACGCTGATACATGGAAGGTGGTTCAGCGTCCTCGCCGGCAGAAGAAACCCAGTAAGGAGAGACCTCAGGGAGAACTCCGGCGACCGGAAGAGGGTTCAAGATTTGGCGTGCTTGTCGAGGAAGGAGATGGCGGTGACGTTACCCAGTCTGTAACGGATCCTTTAGCTGTGCGAGACGATGCAGTCGAGGCTGGTATCCTGAGTCCTCCTAAGACCGTGCAGCATAAGGGGGACAAAAAAGGTGATTCAAAAAAGAAGACCAAAAAAGGGTATAATCAGAGAGGAAAGAGCATTGTGCAGGGTCAGAGTCGGCAATCCTTAAGGAAAGAGAAAAGGACAAGAGATATGGTGAGGGGAGAAAGACAAAACAAGGGACTTTTGATGTTGACATATGGTGAGGTGGGAGTTGTGCCTGGCAGGGGAGACGATTTTGCATTGGAAAGAGAAGAAGGAAATGAGGAATTTTCAAAAGAGGGCCCACGGTTTGACCAAGCTTTGGTTTCTAAAGGGGATCCGGTTTCTAATGGGGATTCATCCTCTTTTGGGCCTTTTATTTCCAATGGGGCCGAATCTATTGAGGGCTTGGAGGGTAAATTTTGGGCCGCGCCATCTTGTGTTGATACTGGGCCGCAGATGGATGTGGACGAGGGTGAAGGTGAAATGAATGGCACTAAGGTGCCTGAGACACAACAATGAATTTCTCTTGGGCCTATCTTGTGCTTTGCATAGTTTTAATTCTTTTTTGTTGTTGTTTTTTATGGATACAAATATTCTATATTGGAATGTTAGAGGGCCAGTGGCCCCAGCTTTTTTCAGAATGCCCGTTTATTTTGCTCAAAAAGTAACCCCTGTTTAATTTTCTTTTCTGAGACTGAGTGTGAAAAAAGTGAGAAGCTTCAATGTGTTAGGAAGTTGGGCTTTGATGAAACTGCCTATGTTCCCAGTGTGGGGAGGTCAGGGGGTTTATTGGCAGCCTGGAAGTCTGATCGGATTGAGGTGGAAATTATATCTCAGGGAAGGCAAATGTTTCATTGTAGATTCGTTTTCCTGGAGGATGTGTTTTCTTTATAACGGCAATTTATGGGCTGAGCTGAGGAGTTTGGCATCATTGATGGTGGATCCGTGGGCAGTTATGGGTGATTTCAATGATATAGCTTGCTCGTCGGAGAGAACAGGGGGTATGGGCTCTCATGTAGCTCGATGCTCTCTTTTTTCTGACAGGATGCGAGAGTGTAAGCTGATTGACCTTGGAGCGGTGGGGCCCAAATTCACCTGGAAGGGTCCAAAATCTCGGGGTGGATTTCGTTTATTTGAGAGATTGGATCGAGTTATTGCTAATGACGATTTTATATCGGCATTTCCGGATTGCTCGGTGCAGGTATTGCCTCGTTCTCGTTTTTCTGATCACAATCCTATTTGTTTTAAATGTGTGAATTGTTTTAATTTTCGAGGGAATAATCGGCCGTTCAGATTTGAGGCTATGTGGATTTGGAATGATAATTTTTCTGATTTTTTGTGTAATGCCTGGGTTGCTAATGGCAATATTAACCATTCTCTGGATGTGTTGCAACCCCTTCTGGTCTCATGGAACAAGGAGGTTTTCGGTTTGATTGAAAAAAAAAATGAAATTTATTGAACCGGCTTGATGGTATCCAGTGGGCTCATGGGTACCCTCATTCTGAGTTTCTTTGCAAGTTAGAAATTGAGCTGCAGGAGGAATTGGAAAGACTTTTGCAACTAGAAAAGATTAAATGGTTTCAAAAATCTAGAACTGAGTGGATTTCAAAGGGGGTAGGAATACCAAGTACTATCATTTGAAGGCAAAAATGCGCAATAGAAGAAATAAAATTCTCATGTTGAAGAATGGGAATGGGATGTGGGTTGATAATGAGCAGGAATTAAAGTCGCTTGTCCTCCGTTATTTTAAGAATATTTATTGTTTGGAGCCTCAGGATGGCATTGAGCTTTCTACTAGATCTATGTTTCCTGTCATTGAGCCTCAGCTTCTTCTGGATATTTCTGCTGTGCCCTCAGATGCTGAAATTAAAGTAGCTTTGTTCTCTATGGGAAGTTATAAGGCTCTGGGTGTAGATGGATTCCCTCCTCTGTTTTATAAATCTAATTGGGCCACGGTTGGGCCTGCCCTTTGTGATTTTGTTAAGAGGGCTTTTACACGTGACATTTCTTTGGGGGAAGCTAATCAAACCCTCATTTCCTTAATACCAAAAAGAGATAGGGTTGAGGTTGTTTCTCACTTTAGACCCATTTCTTTATGTACGGTGCATTATAAATGCCTCACCAAGGTTCTCGCTCTGAGGTTGAGAGATGTAATGAATGATTTAATTTCTCCCTTTCAATCTAGTTTTATTAAAGGCAGATGCATACAGGATAATATCATTGTGGGGCAGGAGATTCTTCACATTATGGGGAAGAATAGGAAGAAGAAGGGTCTCATGGCCATCAAGATTGATATGGAGAAGGCTTATGATCGGATTAGCTGGGTTTTTCTGAGGAAGGTTTTGGTTGAGGCTGGCCTTGGGCAAAATTTGGTGGATCTCATCATCGAGTGTGTTTCCTCGGTAACGTATAATGTGTTGTGGAATGGTGCTAAAACTGAGTTCTTTTCGCCTCGGAGGGGAATTCGGCAAGGTGATCCATTATCTCCTCTTTCTTTTGTGATGTGCATGGACAAATTATCTCATCTGATATGTGATGCTGTGGAAGATGGTAGGTGGGAACCTATCTATGTTACTAGAGGTGGTCCTAAAGTATCTCATCTTATGTTTGCGGATGATTTACTTTTGTTTGGGGTCGCTTCTTCTAGTCAAGCGACATGTATGATGAATTGCCTCCAGGAGTTTATGAGGGCATCCGGAGGGCGGGTTAATGTTGAGAAATCGTCGATGTATTTTTCTCCTAGAGTGCCTCTCCACTCTAAAATGCAGATTAAGGCGGTGACTCACATGCATATTTCTAGTGAGATTGGTAGGTATCTTGGTTTCCCATTATCTCGCTCTAGAAGACCAAAGGATAAATTCCAATACATAGTTGATAGAGTTAAGTCGAAGTTGAGTGTTTGGAAAGCGAATAGCCTCTCAATGGCAGGCAGAATTACGCTTGCTAAGTCGGTGATTAGTTCTATTCCTTTGTATTCTATGCTGGTTGTGTCTCTCCCTGTGAGTGTATGTAAGGAAATTGAGCGTTTGCAAAGGAATTTTATCTGGGGGCACGAGGGTGGCGGTAATCACTTCCATGCTATCAGTTGGGAACAAATTACTAGGCCTAAAGAATATGGTGATCTGGGCTTCAGAAGGCTTAGTTCTGTTAACCAAGCTTGTGGGGCCAAGCTTGCTTGGAACTTAATAACGGGAGCTAAGGGGTTATGGACTGAGATTTTGTCCCATCGATACATGTTGAGGGACTCGGAGTCCTTATTGAACTATCGACGTGGAGATTCCAGGGTTTGGAAGTTTATTTGCGATCAAAGGAGGTGGTTGAGAAAGGCTCAAAATGGCAAGTTCGGAACGGGTTGGTTGCCAATTTCTTTCATGATTGTTGGGTGGGAGACATCATTAAGCTTGCTGATTTTTGTCTCCGATCACTATCGGTGGAGGAAGAGGAGTCGGTAGTGGCTGATTGGGCGGAGGGAGGAATGTGGGATGCAAGCAAGATTGCTCCCATTCTTAATGTTGAAGGGATGAATAGGGTATCGACTATTTTACCTCCTAGGAGGGATGCTGAGTTTGATTGTCTTGTTTGGGGAGCGTCTGTGGATGGCCAATTCTCTATTAGAAGCGCCTATTTTCTTATTGAACCTAATCCTTGTCCCCTTCGGGATAAAGTTTTTAAGGATATTTGGAAGTGGAAAGGTGCTGAAAGAATCAGACTCTTTATGTGGAAAGTGTCTCTGAATAGATTGCCTACGAATCAATGGAGGAGCTCATGGTCGAGTAACTCTCCTTTTTGTGGAGCGTGCAACTCAGGTATGGAGGATATTCTGCATATCCTTCGGGATTGTAGCTATGCTAAGTGTATGTGGTCTTCGTTGATTAAGCCCAGGTATATTTCTTCCTTTTTTTCTGTGGTTTACGAGACTGGTTAGTGCTGAATCTGAACAACCAAGTAGGATGTAAGTGGGATGGTTATTGGGGTCTTTTCTTTGGGGTGGCTATTTGGAAATTCTGGATTGGAGGAATCGATGTATTTTTTATTCCAATCTCATTAAGCCTTGTAATCCGGGCTCTGTTATTTCGTCTCTTTGGACCAGGTTTATTCCTGTAAATGGTCCTTTGTGTATTTTGCAGCCGAACTGTGTTGAACAGGTGGCAGGTTGGGAGAAGCCACCCCATGGGTGGTTAAAACTAAATGTTGATGGGGCTAGCACCCTTCAGGCTTCTAATCTTGGATGTGGAGGGGTCATCCGTGATTGGTTGGGTAACTGGATGGTCGGATTTGCTAAGTCCATTGGAGTTTGTAATGCTTATACAGCGGAGGAATGGGCTATTGTTGAAGGCTTGCAGCTGGCTTGGGACTTGGATTATAAGAAGGTAATCCTAGAGTCGGATGCTGATAGTGTTATTAATGTCATACTTGATGTGTCATGCTCTACTTGCAGTTTCTTAGTGTTGAAAGCTAGAGAGTTAATGGCTTTTAATTGGCAAGTAGATGTCAGGGTTATTCCTAGAGAGTCTAATAGGATAGCGGATGCTTTAGCCAAAAGGGGTATTTCGAATTCGACTATCCTGAATGAGTGCCCTAGGATATTGAGGGCTTGGTTAGACCAAGAGTGTTTGGGATTAAATTCTCGTATTGTGTAATCCTTGTTTGTTATGTAGGCTCTTAAGCCATCTTTTATAGCAAAAAAAAATAAAAATAAATCATCATTGTGAATTGTGATGGCCATAGTGCAAAACTTTTTTTAGGATTAAAAATTTTATGTGTAAATATGAAATTTAAAAATTATACTTAAAAAAATGAATCACTGGAAGCGCATTTATGGGAAAATTATCATCAATACACATCAAAGCTATAATAAAAAAACCTAAAGTTATTAATAATACAACTAATTTATAATTCACTATTTTTTGTTTTTTGTGGATGAACTTATCATGATGATTTTTTTTTTCCTTTTTTCACCGCTTGATTTTTAGTTGTTATCATTACCCTACGGCAATTCCACCCTCATATAATTAGGGTGAAAATCCACACCGTAAGAAGAGCTGATGAAGGTGGTATTGTTTGTTTTAGCTTCATCAATCAAATTTTAAAGAGCTTAAGTTCCAACCTCAACTTTTGTCAATTTCTCATTGGAAGCTCCATGCATTTGGAATCCAAAGTTCTTTCCCCAGTCCTCCCTCTCTCTTAAAATTGGCATGGAAGCATAGCAAAGCCAAGGGGACCAGGAACTATATTCAAATCTTGCATCG